>JALMQS010000030.1:10001998-10078309 GCA_024734495.1 Forficula auricularia | reverse complement strand
AAAATAATACGAGTCCCGGGGAAACTAATATTTTTGAGGGCCTTAAAAATTCAAAATAAAAATCTGAACAAGAAAAAAACAATTTTATTTTGTATTTATTAGATTATAACATTTATTTTTTTCACAAAAACTTTGCTCGCTTCAACATTAAACAATTCAGTTATTATGAGGCCCTATGGTCAAATTGTGAGGCTCAGGCAGCTGCACATTTGTCCCTCCTTTCATTGACCCTATATATATCAGTGGCGTGCGGTCCATAGATGCTGTGGAGGTGGCGCATCCCTAAAATTTCAAACATTTAGAGTATTTTCATAAATTCAGAAATTTTCAAATTATTATCCGTTATTTCAAATATCTTTATAAAAAACATTTTTTGTTTTGAAAAGTATATTGGTTCTTGAAATGAAATAAAATTGTTGCATAGTTTCAAGGGGCAATTTAAATGAATGATTTTTCTGAAAAGGGTGCGGTCAGAAGGTTTGAAGTCCCTGCCTGTTATATCTTCCAGTTCAAGCATGTCAAAGACAAGTCCAGACGAGTTTTAGTCGAATAAAAATTGTTCTCGCTGAGGAACTATTAAAATAGTAATAATACAAAAAAGGAATAAATAAAGATGATTTGAGAATCTTTGGACTAATCCATTTCTAAGAACTCTCAATATATAAGATCGGAAATAACTAAGAGTGGAAGTCATAGCTTGCTTATAGCAATAGAATTAAGAAAAATTTAGATTTTCTTTGGGACAGGCTGATTCATCGTGGAAGATGGTCGATTTCCGTCTCAGGGATTGTGGAGTTTAAGCCACAAGATTTAATTTCTGACTCCTACTCTCACTCACACAAAGAAGTATCCGTTTGGGGCGAAGGTCCCAAAATATATTTTTAAAAAATCTAATGTTAAATTCGAAAATGATGCCGTATTCGAAGAAAACTCGCAAAAAAAGCGACGATTAAAATAAAATTTCAAAAAATGAAGGTTACCTACTTTTTTGGACAGCATCCCCTGATTGAAAAGTCACCAACCGCCAACATATATATATATAGGTTTATGTTTATTTATATTAAGCAAAGGACACTCTCATTGATTTCTTCTTAAAAAAAAAGTTTTTAAGCTAAAATGGATTTAAATTATGTTGGCATTTTTTAGAAAAGTAGTTGGCTATTTCGTGCTGTATCCTCCCCTCAAATGCAGATGGTTCGCTCCGCCCCTGTTGGAAATGATAATTGCTTAAAGTATTCAAAACCAATGCAGCAGCCAGTTTGGCAACCGCCATCTTTAAGCTTAATTTAACGACTGGATGATTTGCGAATGGGAGAGAGATGCTGGTAATTGGACTCACTTTGATCAAATGTATGGCCGATCATCTTGCGAGAATCTGGAGCAGGTTTAATAAGCCAACAGTACACAAATTTCAAGATGAATATTCATTCATTCCAAAAACTAGTCAGAAATGAAAATATCACAAATCCTCTCCAACGAAGGTGAAGAGAAAAACCTTTTCAATATTTGAAGGACATTTGGAGGAGCATACGGAGAGTTGATCAAAAAATTCAAAGTTTAAATTTTTTAGATCTTTATTTTAAGATCCCTTTGATCAAAAAAAAAAGGAAATTCCAATTCTCTGACTAGACCGTTGAACCAATAATTATGAAATCTTGAATTTAAAGATTTTTACTAGAAAAGTAAGCAAGAGGCGAGGGCGATTATATATTTATAGAGGAACTACTTTTATAGTTTTTTCAAAATTAAAACAGAAAAGTCATGAAATGAAGTAGGCTAATATATATATTATACAGGGTGGGGCATAAAAATCTACCACATTTTGAAGTGTTATTAAAAAAATGAAAAAATTTAACTAGAAAAAAAAATATTATTAAAAGAACAAAAAATAAAATTTTTAAAATGTGTTTTCTACATTATATCAGAAGAAAAAAAAAAGGGGGGGGGGGTCAAAAATTAAAATTCTAGCCCTTTCGATCAAACTTAACCAAATTTTGTACACATATTCTGTGGACCCCCAGAATGCTAGAAATGCAAAAACTAACCACACGAAATGGGAGGGGGGTCAAAAATGAAAATTCAAGCCCTTTCGACTAAACTATGTAAACACAATTTGGTTAGTTTTTGCATTTCTAGCCTTCTGGGGGTCCACAGAATATGTATACAAAATTTGGTTGAGTTTGGTCAAAAGGGCTAGAATTTTAATTTTTGACCCTCCCCCCATTTTGGATGGTTAGTTTTTGTATTTCTTTTTATAAAAAGTCTGCTACTCTCGGCAAAAAGAAACTTTCAATTTAATTAGTATTTTATTCCAGTACCTTTTTTTTTCTTTTTTCATATTTTTTTCAAAAAATTTCTATTGATAAAGGGGGAATTTCTCCCGAAACGTCTGGCTTCTAAATAAATCGTTACAAGATTATTTTATAAAGATTTGTATTTTTTTATTATATACCTATATGTCATTAGAGATTTTTCGGGTTTCTCCGCGTGGGCTTGAGTTTTTCTCGACGTTTCGGCTCTCCTTTTGGAGCCATTTACAAGAGAGGGAGCGGGTGGTCTTAGCCTCGTTGTCCAGGGAACGAACCGTTTTGGGGAGTACCTTCAGAAGAAGTATCACCAAAAGGAGAGCCGAAACGTCGAGAAAAACTCTCATACCCATGCAGAGAAACCCGAAAAATCTCTAATGACATAGAACATAAAAAACCCATCCGCGGAAACCTCAATGAACATAGGTATATAATATATATATATATATATATATATATATATATAAATATCATGGGATAATTTGAAAGGTTTTTGTGGGACCAGAACACCCACGTATAAAATAGATAATTACAATTTTCGATTAACTATTTATCTTCTTAAAAAATTAATTATCTATTTGAAATATAGATTCTTTGTTTCATGAAAACTTTTCAAAACATCAAACTACCTATTTCATAAAACTGGGATATCAATACATCAATAGTGAAATGAAGGTTATTTCATTGAAAAGTTTTTATTTTGCCGAGAGTAGCAGAATTGTTGATTTATTAAGAGAAACAAAGAGGTTAAAAATAATATATATACAGAAATATATTTTGATATATATGTTAGGGAGGCCCTTATTTTGGGTATTTTCGAATTTTCACGCTGGCAGGGGCTCATATGGTTCGAAATAAATAAAAAAAAAATATCTTCCAAGTTTCAAGTCTCTATCTCAATTTTAACCTGTGCCTCAGAGCGATGCAAGTTTCCCATCTAAATAACATGGGGTTTTTGGCATTGAACGATCAATTTTTTATTCCGGCCAAAGTAATATTTCAAAAAAATTGAATCTCTGTAAACTTTACCCTTATAATAGTAGCTATCCTTCAGAGTTTTTTCAGATTTTTAGCTATAATAATTTTGGAGTTACAGCTAGATAAAATACTGCCATATCTTAGTGTTAGTAAGTTATTGACTCCAAAATTATAAAAAGTAAAAATCTGAAAAAACTCTGAAGGATAGCAGCTACTATTATAAGGGTAAAGTTTACAGAGATTCAAATTTTTTGAAATATTACTTTGGCCGGAATAAAAAATTGATCGTTCAATGCTAAAAAACCCATGTTATTTAGATGGGAAACTTGCATCGCTCTGAGGCACAGGTTAAAATTGAGATAGGGGGTTGAAACTTAGAAGATTTTTTTTTTATTTATTTCGAACCATATGAGCCCCTGCCAGCGTAAAAATTAGAAGATAAGGACCACTCTAATATATGTGTGTATGTTTATTTGCATCAAGCAGAGGACAACCTCTTTGTTTCTCTTTATGAAGGTTATTTCATCCAAATCCATTTCAACAATCCAACGTGACTCGTAATACATATATTATTATCATTTGAAAACGGCTTCTGATCAATAAGGTGAAACGTTGTGAACAATTTAACAAATTATAATTATTTATTTAATTTTATTTATTTTCTTAGAAAGACGGGCTGGTAAGCGAAATAAGTAGGTTATAATGAAAGGCAGTCCATAAATTATTTAAATTTTATTCAAATTCCGACGTTTCGGAGACTTTTTTCTCTCCTTCTTCAGGGTATTGAATAGTTATTGATGGATGAGCATAACTCGGTTCCCATTTGTCTCTCCTTTCAGTTTCAACATTATATCATGAGTGTACATAGTTAACTGAGATTACTAAGTACACTTATGATATAATGTTGGAAAATATTGTAATAGTGTTGCTATCACTGAAATGAGAGACAAATGGGAATCGAGTTATACTCATCCATCAATAACTATTCAATACCCTGAAGAAGGAGAGAAAAAAGTCTCCGAAACGTCGGAATTTGAACAAAATTTAAATAATTTATGGACAGCCTTTCATTATAACCTACTTATAATTATTTAATTGATCATTAATCGATGGTCCAATCCGAAGGAGTTCTCCAATCCATGACTTGACCACCAAAGCCTCAACAAGCCATCAATCACACATTTTGCTTAAATACTTTTCTGTCCGTTTATTGTATGAAATAAATAAATAAACATTATCACCAAACCAAAATTGAAACAGATTTATTAGTAATGAAGCTGTTGAAGCTTTTATTTTTGTGATTAATTGGATTAAAATTTGAATTTTTATTTAAATTACACATAATGAATTATTGAAACAAATAATACAATAAAACTACTTATTCTGCATTCGTTCTCAAGTATGAGCACCCACTCCGATTATAGTGAACTGACGAGAATAAGTCGATCGAAACGTCGTAGTTATATTGTTCATGTTCAATAAATAATTATAATTAATGTGTGATTTAAATAAAAATTCAAATTTTAATTGAAACAGATTTATTTACTTAAGTTTTTTTTTGTTAGATCGACTATGGAGTATTCATATAGAAAATTAATTAAAATTTTGAATTAAGTACTTGATGGTTCGGCTCCTACTTTAAAATCTGTTTTAATGGCCGAAATCTTCCCACCACTTGATGAATCCTCAACATTCAACTAGGAAATGAAGATTACTTTGATGATTCCTCTCACTCGCTTTGTCCTTTAACAGAACATCCCTATTCAGTTGGATTCATAAGAATTGACCACAACATCCGCACAGGCAGCCTCGGTGACCTGGAGCAGCCATCTCACATCGGCTTGTTCTACGAGATGAACTGTAGTCTAGTTCACAGCTAGTCACTGTGGTTTTAAAAGAAATGAAACCCATTAGAATAAATATGGTGCTTCTGCCTGAACAGACATTGTCTGATGGAGTAGAACTGTTGCATTTTTGTTAAGGATTCAGGTCCTAGCTGGCTAGACCCATTTCTACCTCACTAGGTTCACCAATAGAATGCAAGCAATACATCAGCTGTTTAAAATCTCCTCTCAGCCCTAATTTTTGTAAGCCCTCTTTTCTAACCCACCCTAGTTTCTCCTCTTATGATGTTCCCTTTGTATTTTTTCCCTTTCCTTTCATCTATCTAAATAGGATGTCCTAATTTGGGAAGAGTGCCCTTTCAGTACTAACTTATAGCCTTCACCAATTTGAATAATATATTATTGAATATGAATCCATCTGGACGTGCCTTTTAGTTTTCAAAAGAAGCTTTTGAGTGCCAATGCCCTATTGAAAATGAGGTTCCATCCAAAATAAGCATCTATTTTTTTGAAAATAGTTGGAATGTTTTTCAAAAAAAAACAATTAACCAATGTTTATTAAAAGAGAAAGAATTTAATTTTTAGAACAAATTCTAAGATTTTAGTAGAAATATTATTAAATTGCGATATCAGAGTGGAACCTGAGAACTAACATGCTTTCCGGGCAGTCGGCTCACAGGTTCGACTTCTGATAGGATGAATACCCTCTGATATCGCAATTTAATAATATTTCTAGTAAAATCTTAGAATTTGTCCTGAAAATTAAATTCTTTCTCTATTATTTTTATAAATGAAAAAAAAAAAAAATTGACTGACATGGGATTTGAACCATCAACATCTTACGATCTCTCATTGACTATCAAATAAATCTTTTTTACTTTATTTTAATGTAAGATTATATTTCTATTTCAAAACATTTTTTTTGGATATAAGGAAAGGAAAGCATTGTCGTGAATGTAAAATAAAAAAAAATAAAAATTTATCATTTAAAGATATATTTAAAATTTATAGAAATTTTTTAGCAAAATACAAAATGAGAGAACTAAGGCTAACTTACGATCACCATTTTGTTATACCAAAATAGAAACTCTCTTTATACAACCATTAAATACATAGATATATTATTTATAATATGAATTTTTAAGTTTACACATTTTTACACACGAATCATTATTAGAATAATCAGCACCACTCATAAGAAATACAATATAAAAATTTTATTCGTATTTTTGTGTATTTTAATTTGCACATTAGATAGCAAATTTATTATTTTTCTTGGAGGTTCAAAAAATTTCATACATTCTTTCCTTTCTGTGACTAATTATGTTATCTTACTCTGTTTAATATGTATTGATATTTTAGAATCTAATACACTTAAAAGTCCCATTTCCATGGGAATATATTTTTACTTATTTATATGCTATCACATAATTAGAAGACAAATGTCTGAAATGTACATCGAAAAATCACAAATTGATTTTCACCTTGAAAGCAAATGGTATTGGCTTTTTGATTGATAACTCGGTTTTAAATAGCTACATTAAAATATTTTATTGTGCTAAATAAATTTTCATTCTAAAGTTCTCAATGTATAATCAATTTGTTTATTGATAATTTCTTTTGAGTTGTACTTGGTTATGATATTATTATTGAGATAAGCTCGGAGTAATATATATATATATATATATCGTTTTGTATTTATATATATAGATATATATATATATATATAATTATTGACAATGCTTTTTATAAATGCACTTAATTGATAACAGAGTTAAATATAAAAGATATCCTTGCTAAAACTATACATAAAAAGACAATGGAAAAATAAAAATGATTCACATAATCCTATTTAATATTTAAATCGATTTCCTACATTTAGAGATACACATTATTCTAATATGTTTCTATATCACTTATTCATTAATGAACTTCTATAAAAAATACATATAATATCTATTGTGTCAATATTTTTCTTTCTCAAATATTTCCCTATATTTATTAATTGGAGTTTTAAAACAAATATATGCCATTAAATTCAATAATAACAAAACTAAATTAAATTTATTTCTTATTATTATTAAAAAAAATAGACATGGATAAAATTAAGTTTACAAAACTGTCACAAACAATTTGTATCTATACATATATATAGGTATGTATTGAAAAATAAAATTCTTCTTTTAAATTTAAAGAGATTCAATTTCTTAAAGATATCATTTTTCTTTAATCAGCTAACATTAAAGTGAGGTGTAATAAATTAATAAATATACATTATATGTTGTATGTATATTTATTATATAAATGAAAGTTACTCTACTTTTTGTTTGGTTTTCGTATTTTCAACTATTTTTCTAAATTACTTATATGTCTATATATAATTAGATTGTTGACATGCAAATTATTTTGAGCTTAAATCAATAATAATATCATAAATTTACATCACAAATTAAAATAATTAACCCCTCCACGTTGTAATTTTTTTGGATGGCAACAAGCAGGTCAAAAGAGGGTTTTGTTCTTGGCCTGGTGTACACTTGGATAGTTAAGGGCATTTTTTGAAACTTTTTTGTTTCTGAATTGCACAAATTATTATATACATTTATATATATATAGATATATAGAAAATTATATATAAATATATATATATATAGATATATGAATAAATATAGATTGGTCTTTATATATATATATAGAAATTGATCGTCTTGATTTATAGAATCATAAAATGTAATAAATATAACATAGATTATTTATATGTACAAATAATTGAAGAGCACTCGAATAGAAAAAATTTGCTTTTAGAAAATAAATTTAAATACAATGCTTTGTCTTACCTATTAACAGTCATATAATCACAAATTAACATTCAAAACCAAATGAGTGTGCATCAGGCCGATTTATAATTTCGACAATGAATTAACATTAAAATATACATAGCATATTATAAGATGTTCAATAGGAATAAACAAAATCAGTCTATTATTCTCAACTTGAACGTGATTTTCAATTAAAAAAAATAAAATAAACAGAAGTAGATAATTTAAAAAATCAGTGGTAGTGTTGAAGCTGTTTTTAAATAACTTATTGAATGTTTTAATGTTAATTCTTCTTCTTTTATCCCCATTTCAACACTAGCAGGAAGATGATGGAGTGGGTAAAATCATAGAGTAATATAGAGTGGAAGGCTCCATAAGGAGCCAATGTATTTTAGCGTTCAGAGCTCTCTGGCGAGACAGGGGCAAATTTTGGTGACATTATCAAGAGTAAAAAATACACTTATATATATATATAACATAAAGAGTATGTATCTTTTATCTATGACAAAGGCTTTGAATGTTCTATGGTCTTTGGATAGCTCTTAAGAACTAAGAGTTTTCCCCCTGCAGTCGCTAGAGAGCGCTTTTTACCCTTCCACTCTATATTACTCTAAGGGTAAAATAAACTACTAATAAACCTTAATAATTAGATATCCCTTGTACTTTATAGATAAAAATCAGAAATGATTTATTTTATTTTCAATAATAACAAATCTGATAGAAAGACTCGGGTAATTTAAATTTATCCAAGTGACTTAATAATGGACGTTCAATGCGCAACTATTGCTGGCTATTGTTTATCACAATAAGATTGTCATTAATGAGTTCAGTCCAAAGTTAGTTAGTTCTGAACTCATGAAAAAAAAATAAATAAAAAAAAATAATAAAATATATTTTTCCAAAATAATGTGAATATATAAATATATATATAAATATATCTTCAAGGAAATATGTTTAAAATCTAATTAATATTGTTATGAACATTTAGCCAGAAATATTATTATAAGTGTATATTATAAAAAGAGAAATATCTATTATATAAATGAAATTTAAACATTCTTTTCAATCCAATTTAAAAGTTTTATTGTTTAACTTAAATTAATCACATTTATTTTGAAAAAAGTTTAAAAAATATATCTATCGAAGAAATAAATTTGTACAAATTTGCGGGGTTTTTTGTTTTTTTGTTATATTTTTTTTTAATTAAAGATGAAAAGATATCTTTAATTAAATAGGCCAAATTATTGATTAAAATAACCAAAAATAATATTTATATAGAAAAAATTTTAATGTAAAATAATTTGAATATTATAAAAGAGAAAGAAATAAGAGGAAAGTAAAAGAAAATTAAATTTTAAAACTTTCGCTTGATCACTATTTATATATAGAATCATATATAGAGAATAAAAATTCTTTGTGGTCCAGACAATCACATATTTATAAAAATTTGTAAGAAAAAGGAAATACAAATTACAGTCGTGGGTTCTAAGTACAAGAGAAGTACCCTGACAAGAATCTAACCATGTTTGGAGAATCACAGTGAAAAAGACTGACCTATCCTTTGAATGAATTTAGAGTGTTTGCTTAAATATGGCATACGTTTCGAGTGAGTGAGTTGAGTGGTCCCAAATCATATTTTCATTATCCGACTGAATGAAATGATTCTTGATTTGAAATTTAGTTAATTTACAAGTTTTGTATAATGATTTGGTGTAATAATGATGTGAGATCAAAAAAAATATATACATATATATGAATATGTATAATATATATATACATATACATATATATAGCTAGTCATACAATAAAAATAAAGAAAGTGAATGCTGGATGGTCCGGAGACTTAACTGGACACATATTGTGCCATTTGCCGTGCATTCTGGGAAGTTATATACATTTCTCGGAGAGAATCTTTACAGCGTTTAGCATTGGCTGGATGTTGATCTTCTTTTTTCTCGAGATGAAGGAGATCTGGACCTGGACTAGGGATAGTATGGTGTTCATAAAGAACACAAATAGATCCATTCTCACCAATTCGATAGGAGACCTCGGCAGGATCGATCCAGAGCGTGAGCTCGGTTGGAAACAGGCTGTGCAGATAGGGCGGTGGAAGTCCAATCGCCGTGCCAGCTTGAGCAATCACGGGATCCATATTCCCATTGATGCGAAGGCAACGATATCCTGAGCCTCGTGTTGGCCTATCAGGAAACCAGTGTTCTTGGTAGCGAAGTCGTAATACTTCTTCAAGAGAGCTCTTGAATAATTGTAATTGTGGCTCTTGCAAACCATTTGGGTTTATTTTCAGAAGATGTGCCAAAAAATTGGCAGCTGAATTTATTTCCACAATCATTTTATGCGTTGGTTAAAATGGCTGACTTTAAAAGGAATCAATATCACATATCCTATCACAAATCACAGTTAAAAAATGGTCGTTTCAACTTAACGGAAGGATAAACTTGAAATATATCATATAAAGTATGCCGAAATGATAGTTAAAGTTGTGGGAAAAATAAAAATGAAGAAAATGTTTGGGATAGATGTTTATCCTTCAAAGTTTCGTGAGGTTTTGGCTTTGTGAAGCAGGGCATCGAGCTCTTTGTTTACAAAACGCAGCTGCGCATGCCCTGATAAAACCGACCAATCAGCGAACGTTTCCCTCCCTCCGTTCTCCCTCCGTTCTCCCCCCCAACCTGAAAATCATTTCCTTCCCCAACCCTACTGACGCAACTTTTTTACTCCCCTCCTCAGGGGGTTCAGCTTGAATGACATCTTGACCCTTTTATTTCTTTTAGGCAATGGGCATTTTTAACCAAAAACTGTCTCGTTTAAACCCATTGTTCATATTTATGAATTTGCTTTCTAATTAAAGAAAAATAGTATTTAAAAAAAAATGGAAAAGTTTTCGGTGAAATCACCTAGATAACGTATTTTTAATGAGCTATTCCTATCCAATATCTAATCTAGCCTGGCTGGTTCAGCCAAAACTTTTCAACTTGTAAACAAAGAACTTTTACAAACAAAGCAATCACTGAAGAGTTCGAGGCTTCAACAAAATTGGCAATGTTGCCAATTAAGAATTTGATTTTTTTGTCTTTAATACAAATAACTATTTAAACACAATGCTTAAATTATTATTTTTAATTTAATAACGATATTTTATTAAAGTAGATTTCATGCATTGACGGTTGAGTTGTTTATCAAAAGAAATGTTTCAGTTCAAACCACTTCGATTGCACATTTTCAATGAAAAAAATCTCATCCGAATGCACGACGTTTTAACACCTATTTCTCGAGTCGTTTTCAAGTGATGTGGGAGAAGTTGTTGATAGACAGTCTATGAGATTTTCTCATTAAAAATATGCAATCTAGTTGATTTTAGCTTCTCTATGGATAGATATTTTATTATTATAATTAGAAAGGGCGAATGAGAGAGCTATTTATTTTCTAATAATCCTCGACAACATAGGTTGCACAGAACTATGATTAAAGCATAGTAAACAAAAAAAAAATAGATAACAATAAAATAGATGAAATTAATAATTGATTAAAAAAATCGATCAATCTTAATTATTAATAGAAATTTTTATATTCAAAACTGTTTAATATAATGTGATCTGATTTCGTTTCGTAATGAAAAAATACACGAGCCAGATAAATAATAATGTTTCATCTCAGATGACGTTATTAATATACGATAAACTCATTTTCGTGACGTGTACACGCGCGTGCATTTGTATGATGAAAATGATAACTCAATAATGAAATAAAAAAATTGTATAGACTATAAAATATACCATCTGCTATGATTATAAAAATATATTCTATAAAAAAAAAACTACTACTCTTTAGGTCAGATATGTCCAACCCGAGGGCCACATGAGGATCCATTTGGTCCTTTGGTGCAGCCCTTATAGATTTTGCGAAACTAGTGAAAATAATAGTATATAAAACATAGAGTGTGTGGTTGCCTGAAGACGAGACACTTTATATGTTAATTAAATTTCCATTTATTCTCTTTGCTTGTTTACAGTTTTATATTCTTTGTTTTTCGCTTGTTATTATTAACGATTCTTTTCTCTGTTCATATTATATATTTTCTCATTAAACAAATTACGATTATAATTGTGTCATTATTATTATTCGGTTTCACAAATAAAGAAGCCACTAAAAGTGTATAATAGGGTGGTCCTTATTTTCGATATTTTCGATATATGTTTATTGAATATGTTAGTTTAAGAGTTAATGGAACAAATTATATGAATATTTGAAAAAATTTTAAAAATAATTTGCTATTTAATAAAGTTTTTATTAGTGGGTCGATTTTTTGCACCGTAGTGTACTTGAAGAGTTAATGTATCAGATGAGGTAAAAAAATTCGACGCACTTTCCTCTTTTAAATAATTTTAAAAGTACCCAAAAAGAATTTTCGAAATATTCAAGCGAAATAAAAAAATTGCTCAACACTTTTACACACAGATTCGCTTATCTAGAAAAATATGAAATGCTTTTCAATATTTTTTATGATTGAAGTGGAGTCTGTCCCATAAAACTTATAATTGGAATTGATAGATTTCCAATCGAGTATTTTAATTTGAAATACTATAGGTACATATATGTTTGAGACAAATAATAAAATTGAATTTTATTAAAAAAATATCCAAGTAGATAAGTTCCTTAATTTAACCCAACTAAGTATTATAGCTGCTATGGGAACCACGTAGGTATATGTGCGAATCTTGTTTTTCAAAACTGAAAAATTGTGAAGGGTAAAAATCGTAGGAAACTTACAGATCAAAATTTAACAAATCAACTTCGTTGTGACTCCTCTAAATTAGAAGTTAATATTAAAAAAATTGCGGATACAATTGAAAAACAAATCTAACATTAAATTTCATACAGATAGAAATTCCATTATAGTTAAAAATTAGATTACTATAATAAAATAATAAATATGTATGAAATTTTATATTGCATAAAATAATAAGGATATTTAGTATATTGTACCTATTTTAAAAATATTTTTCCTAATAATTTTAATAAATCTAAAATTCCTTCCAAGTTTCCGGTGGGCCCATTATTGAATTTAAATTTATTTCTTGTATTGTGAACCAGGAACGATTTTGGGTTGAAGATAGCTGCTTTAGGTAAGACTTATTTTTCTTGTTATAAAAGGTCATATTTTTGTCACTTAATTTAAATCCCTAGAACTGTCAAGACCTTCAAAATGTTTTTCTTGAATAAAAACGAATAAAGCAAAAACAAGGTAACAAAGGATACAAAAGTGCGAAGGTGGCGCCGCCTACTATACAAACAGTAAACTCGAAAATATTCAAAGTTCAACAATAAGTATATATAATATATATATATATATAGAAAAGAATACAAATCTTTTATAAAAAACAATCCAAAAGAGGTTTATTCAAAAGCCAAACGTTTCGGTAGAATTTCTACCTTTTTCAATGGTCAATTTAATCAAAAAGGAAAAAAAAGTTGCTTTCTCTAGAATTTAGAAACCAACACTAAGATATTAAATATTTTTATAAATAGACAATTGTAAACGTGTTTTGGATTGTTTTTTATAAAAGATTTGTATTTTTCTTTCTCTATATATATAGGTATATATATATATAATTTACCCCCCCCTCCCCCTTCGCTCCCATACAGTAAATTTTGATAGTTGATTTTTACAGGAATAGTTTCTTAAAGTAATAAAGAATAACTCTACAAAATTTGATCAAGATAGGAGAGAGTTTTAATTTTTGCCCCCACTCACATTTTGGATAGTTGGGAGTCGAATTTCAAAAAAATCCTGAAATTTCATTTTAGATATTTGTATTTAGAATGTTATTAAGTAAAAATCAAGTAGATATCTTATCGTTCTTACTTGAAAATGCATAATTAGTGTAAACACATTGCAAAGATATTTTGCCCTTTTGACCCCTTTAGGGGTCGAATTTCAAAAATCCTGGAATTGCTTCTTAGATATTTTAATTTAGTATTTTATAAGTAAAAATCAAGTAGATATTTTATCGTCCTTAAGAGATATCACATAATCAGTGAAAACACACCTTGCCCCCTTTAACCCCCTTAGGGGTCGAATTTCGAAAAATCCTTTCTTAGTGAGCCCCTATGTCATAGATGTAATATCCTCTCCAAATTTCATGTTTCTATGTCCAGTGGTTCTGGCTGTTTTGATGATGAGTGAGTGTATCGGGCAAAGAATTTTATATAATATATACCTCGTATCTTGCTCAAGTTTTATTATTATATTAAAACGAGCTTTTCGTGCGTGTCTTCGGCACGCCCTCCAAGCTCGGCCCTCCGGGCTGCGTCTCGGTCCAAAAATTTTATTCCTCTTAAAAACCACACTCCAAATGTATACACGTAAACTACCGAAAATACATCGTCTCTTAAAAGTTTCGCCTCTTTAATTTTTGAGTGGAGGGGGGGAGGAGGAATAATTATCAATATATTTAAATTTAAAATTTAAATTTAAATTTCATTTTTCCTTTTCAAAACAAAAAATAATGAAATGATTTATGAACTGCAAAAAATTCGCAGGCTGAATCATGGAAATTATTCAAATTTACGCGGTTCAATTAATTTAATTAATTACAAAAAATATATTTAATGTTTCTTAATTTAAAATGAATTGGAGTCTTTCATTTCAAAATTACAATTATATTTCAAATTTGCCTGGTTAATGAAAATCGATTGGAGCCATCAGTTTAAAATCCGAGCTGACAATTATATTTCAAATTTGCCTCGTTAATTAATATAGATTTAATGTTTCTTAATTTAAAATCTATTGGTGTTTTTTCATTTTCATTCGAGTTCAAATGAATACAATATTATCTCGACACAGTCTAAATCAAAAATATATAGTTTTAGTAACAGAAATCAAAATATAATTATTAATGTTTCAATGGCGTAATGCCTAGAGCTAATGCCCTTAGTTCAAGAGTTCGTCGGTTCGATTCTAGGCAAGACGGTAAATTTTTTAGAGAAATTTCTCTAAGCGTTGTTACAAATTAATCTAGACAAATATATATAGTATGTTTCACCTAGAACCAACACTTAACTCCTTAAAAGTTATTGAAAATAATTTTTATAAAAAAAAATAAAACCGACTTCAAAAAAATTGAATGCAACAAATAAAATAATAATAACTTAAAAATAAAATACACTAAAAGGTATAAAATAATTATCTTATTTAGTGATAAGTAAACGACGAAATATTATTATAACATGAAATTACTTTTTGAAGTCGGTGCCAAACAAACTATTAAGAAAGCGTACTCGCCAAACCTACTAAGTAAGATCGGTTGAGTGCAATTCATAAAATGTATATGTTTGGCACCGACTTCAAAAAAAGTAATTTCATGTATATTTCGTCGTTTACTTATAACTAAATAAGATAATTATATTATACCTTTTAGTGTATTTTATTTGATTTTTGAATTTTATTATTTTATATGTTGCATTTAATTAAGTCGGTTCTATTTATTTTTTTATAATTTTTTTTTTTTAATGATGTTATTAATAGTGACTTAATATAATACCTTGTATGTATCTCATAAGACAAAGAGTCGGGCGAATGAATCAGAAAATGATAATAAAATTAAATTCATAGATAGAGAAATTCTCTCGAAACGTTTGCGGGTTTTAAATAAATGTTTTTAAGATTTTTTTTATAAAAGATTTTATTTATTATAATTTCGAAAAAGGTCCAATACCAATAAAAAAAAACGGGACGCAATCGGAAACTAGACTGAACCCAATGGAAAAAAATAATCAAAATCGGTTCACAATTGAGGAAGATATGTGGTAACATAGGCATACAAAATAAACTGCAACGGATCGTTGCTAAACTTTATCCAAATTCATTTGAAATATTAATATGTTTTGCTGGCTTGGTGTGTACTGGATATATTAATTATTTATCCTTTAACAATAAAAAAGTAATATATTTATTCCTTTATTATTAATCAGATATCACTTGCAATTTGAAGTTCATGTTGACTTTAATTCAAAAATAATGATCGATTCTCATTTAATAGTCGAGGAATAACCATTCTACATTGGATTTTTGACGTTTCGGCTTATTAGTACCTGGAGGCACCGAGCGATGCTCGGTAACCCCTGACCCCCCCCCCCCCTCCCGAAACCATACACCTCGCCCCCAACACTGCACCCCCACTCCGCCCCACCCCAACCGCCCCTCCCACCCTCGGACCCCCCCACAACTGCACCCCCACCCCCGACCCAGTTTTTGCATTTCTATCTTTCTAATGGTCCACATTTATGTGTATGATTTGTTTACTCGTACACCAATTTGCCCACATTCGTTCATATTGATAAACATTATAAAAAATACATAAGAAAATAATAATAAAAAAAATAATCACATATATGATATATTTATAATACTAATTATTATTTAGGCAGATTATGACCCATATTGCATATTTGATATTCTAATTTATTTAATAGACAGCCGTTTGATTAACATATTAAAAATGGGGGCTTGTTTGTTGTATTTTTATTAACGACTAGCTTCAATATGTTAATATAGGATCTGAAATAAAAACATAAAATTAAAAAAAATGTGTGCGTCTCGGGACGTGCTACAGAAGTGATAACTTTCAACAACCAAGTATTTTTTTAGGAAGACAATTGCAAGGATAATTGCCCGGAGAAAAGAGAATTGAATATTTAATTTTAATTTTAACTTGAGTTGTTTACCAAAAAAGAATTTAGTCTTTTTGATTTTCCAAGTCGATTCTCCCATGTTTCCAGTAGAGGTTGCCATTAATAGTCAAAACATTAAAAATGGAATGCGATAAGGTTATTCCTCTAGTATTAGATAAGAATCGATCGTTATTTTTGATTTTAAGCCGATTCTTCCAAGTGGACTTCAGCAATGGTTACCAATAATAATCGAAGCGTCAAAAATCTAATGTAAAATTGTTATTCCACGAGTATTATATGAGAAACGATGGCTATTTTTGATTTTAAGTCGATTCCTCCATGTCTACAGCAATGGTTACTAATAATAACCGAAATGTCAAAAATCCAATATAGAATGGTTATTCCTCAAGTACTAGATGAGAATCAATCGCTATTTTTGATTTTATGTCGATTCCTATATGTCTTCAGCAATATTTACCAATAAAAACAGAAACGTCAAAAATCTAATGTAAAATTGTTATTCCACGAGTATTATATGAGAAACGATGGCTATTTTTGATTTTAAGTCGATTCCTCCATGTCTACAGCAATGGTTACTAATAATAACCGAAATGTCAAAAATCCAATATAGAATGGTTATTCCTCAAGTACTAGATGAGAATCAATCGCTATTTTTGATTTTATGTCGATTCCTATATGTCTTCAGCAATATTTACCAATAAAAACAGAAACGTCAAAAATCTAATGTAAAATTGTTATTCCACGAGTATTATATGAGAAACGATGGCTATTTTTGATTTTAAGTCGATTCCTCCATGTCTACAGCAATGGTTACTAATAATAACCGAAATGTCAAAAATCCAATATAGAATGGTTATTCCTCAAGTACTAGATGAGAATCAATCGCTATTTTTGATTTTAAGTCGATTCCTCTATCTCTTCAGCAATGGTTACCAATAAAAACCGAAACGTCAAAAATCCAATATAGAATGGTTATTCCTCAAGTACTAGATGAGAATCAATCGCTATTTTTGGTTTTAAGTCGATTCCTCTATGTCTTCAGCAAAGGTAACGGACAAGAAAAGAACGCAGTTGGTATATGGTTACTTATAAACTTTCCTCAAAATTTTTAGCATTTCACAGAGAAAAGCCTATCCACTCTTACTTAGTTAGGTTAAATGAGTCCTATATTAAACAGATAAAATGAATATATTTTAAAGAATTTGAAAATCTTACTTTAGAGTAAAGTACTTTAAAATATAATTTTACTAAAAACTTTATTTAACCTTTTTTGTCGTCCCCAAGGTACTTAATTAGGATATTAAATTTCATCTAAATTGGTTAAGTTATTTTAAAGATATTTAGAAAAAACTAAAAAAGTACTGAAATAAATAATGTTGTATAATACTAATGTTTGTCGGCCGATATGTACCAAAAACTAATCAGCGCTTCATTTTGTTAAACTAATAGTAGGTTTTTAATTTCAATTCAATCAGTGCAACGGTGTGGAAAAAATCGTGGACGAAAAAAACGATAACATCCATCCATTCGCACGCACTTTCAAAAAAAATGGCACTTTTTGGCCTCTCGACGAGATTCCAGGTAATTTTTGGCAAAACCGTCACGTGCTAAAATTCAATCTCATTGAATACTTCAATTTGTGACCTTAATTGAGTCCATGGGTTCCGTAGTCTTTACCTGAGGACCCTTTGAAGTAGCGCTTGCCACGCGACCGATTACAATACTTTCTCCCATGCTTCGCATTGGATAAAGTAAAAACAGTCGAATTGAGAACCTCCTCCTTTTTTGAAGTCGGTTAAAATTATAGCGAATGATGTGATTCGGAACTTGTAAAATTTGACCATGAAGGTATATAAATATAAGGGCCAGAGAATGGAAAATTGGATTCAAATTAATTGTGCAAGTTTATTATGAGATTTAAAATTTAGAATATTTTTTGCTGAGAGTATAAGAAATAAATTCAAGACATGGCACAATCTTAGAAAGAATAACAGGAAGAAATAAGGAAAGAAGAAAGAACAAAAACAAAAAAGGGTTTCAAAATGTAATTAAATTGCTCTTTTGTTGGAATAGATGTCTAGTCAATTGAATAATATATATAATAATAAAATATTTAAATGCTTTTCTCGCAAAAGTTGAGAGAGGTTCAAAAGAATAATAATGTCTAGCACACATTGATTATGCCAGTTCACGATTCCAATTTAACAACACATAATAAGTTATTATATAAAAATGATTCTCAAGATTTCTTTTAACCTCCAAGGTGATGACAATAATATAGAATTTATAGGTAAATTAACATATCAATGATGAGTGTTAGTTAATAGCTCTTTTGAAAGAGGCTTTTCTTTTTCAATTCTTTAACTAAATAGATTATTTAATGAAGTAATATATATTCAAATATTATTCATGTCGAAACTTGATTGAAAATAAATAATAATGGATTCGCTTATTCATAGACATTGGTGAATAAGAAGAAAAATCTTTGTCTGAAGATTTCTAGAAGAATCAGAATTCTTTCAATAAAGCGAAAAAATTAGAGAATATATTAAATTGAAAAAATCTCAAACACATTCGAATTCGTCGGAATTTCTCAATCGCTTAAAATAGTGTCTGGAAATTCTTAATTTTACTGTACCATACAGGGTATGGTCAAGTATTGTAATCGTGCATGAAAAAAGTGTTTTTTTCCTTCTTTTTTTTCGAAATATCTCAAAAATGGCTGAAACTATTTTGATTAAAAAAATTGTGCGAAACCATGGCATTTTGCTCTACAAAAAAGCTCTTATAAGTGAACATCGAAAAAATTATATTTTTTCGAGATAATAATTGTTTTGTCAAAATGTCCGTCTGGTTGTCTGGTTGTCCGTTAGTCTGTGCGTTATCAAATTTTTGTGGACGAGCTATCTCAAAAACTAGTTTGAATATCAAAACCAAATTTCACACGTAGTTTTGGTCCATTGAGATTAAGAGCTGATTAGATTTTGGTGCATATCGACCCAAAATTAAGGGGGGTGGAGGGGGGGGGGTTAAAAATTAAAAATCTAGGCCATTTGAGCAAACTCAACCAAATTTTGTATACATAATCAGTGGACCCTCAGAAGTCTAAAAATGCAAAAACTAACTTCCCACCCTACATGAATATAAATAATTTTATTAAATATTAAATATAAGTGAGGGGCTAGGTTGTATTGTAAAGTCAAGTGGATGGCCACATCAGAACACGTCAGCTTATTTATTAAAATAATCTGAATTCAATAATATTTTTATAAATGAACCATTTACAACCAAAAGGTCATCAAATGAAGACATAGAATACGCCTATGTGAAATCGAAAAGTGTAGTTTTAACTTAAGAATAAATAGTTGTAGAATCAATTTAAAAACTCATTTAAATGAATATATCAGTGGCGTATACATGGGGAGAGGGGGTCAACTCTCCCCAGAGGCAGACCATGTCTATCTGTCTTATCTAAAGATAAGTAAACAGCGTGAGATAGGAATCAAGTTTCTAGGATGAGTGGTTTTCATTTTATGAAAGAAAAACTGCGATTTTTTGAAAAAAATTGCAATTTTTCAAAACTTCAACCTCATTGCGCCAGAGGTTAACATTATCCAATTAAGATGAAACTTTGTTTGACTTGTAGCAAATTTAATCTAGTTTAAAAATGTATAGAATGGTCTTTGTCGAAAACGTGTTCCTTCATGGTCAAAATGGGAAAAAATCGAGTGCGAGTTTTTGGGATATTCAAAAGTGATCCAGGGGTTTTTTTGGATCCCCATAAAAAATCGAACTACTGGACCAATTAATCGAGTAGAAATTTTGTCCTCTTTAATTTACTGTAGGACGGTTATTTACAAAATATGGACCATTTTCGAGTTATAAGCGAAAAACTGGAAAAAGTCCGAAAATTTCGAGGTTTTTCGGGCACCAAAAGTTGTCCCCCCACACTTTTGAGGTCGCCAACTTAGATTTGGAATTATTATCTACACCATACCAAACAATGCTAGAAAAAATCTTTTCCCGCAATTAATGTTAGCTGAAACCCCCCTATATACTGGGCTATATATCCTTTTAACTATGGTTGCTAGTATTCAATTCGTGGGTTTTTCAAAATTTCAACACTAAAATTTAAAAAAAAAATGATTAAAAAAAAAAAGAATATTGTTGTAAATATGGACATGGGTAGGTAGTATTTACTGTTCGATGCTCAAATAATTGTAAAATGAAAAATAAATATGTAAATTTTAATTTGAAAATAAAAACATTTTGTTCAAAAAAAAAAAAAAAACTCGTAGAACCACCCACCAGAACTAAGTTCTTTCTACGCCACTGAATATAGATGTATTTCTAATAAATTTTTGGATTAAAAAATACTTGGTAGGTTTCACATTAAGCTATAAAAATAAAAAAATAATTTTTAAGAAAAAAATAAAACCGAATTCAAAATAAAAATTAAATGCAACAAATAAAATACACTAAAAGGTATAAAATAATTATTATCTTATTTAGTTACAACTAAACGACGAAATATTAACATGAAATTACTTTTTGAAGTCGGTGCCAAACAAACTATACCTATAAGCGAGCGTACCCACAAAACGTACTAAGTAAGATCCGTCGAGTGCGATTCATAAAAGGTATATGTTTGGCACCGACTTCAAAAAGTAATTTCATGTTAATATTTCGTCGTTTAGTTGTAACTAAATAATATTATAATTATTTTATACCTTTTAGTGTATTTTATTTATTTTATACCTTTTAGTGTATTTTATTTATTTTATACCTTTTAGTGTATTTTATTTGTTGCATTTAATTTTGTTGAAGTCGGTTTTATTTTTTCTTAAAATTTTTTATTTTTCTCTTTTTAGTGATGTTATTAATAGTGATCCTATCATCAAGAACTTGACCAAATTAATATTGCACTATCCCTAAGATACCCCCTTTCCAATAAAAAAAGAATCATCGAAATCGGTTCATAAACAAAGAAGTTAGTCCTGAACAAACCTAACAAAAAAGGTCTAATACCTATGAAAAAAAGGGACCAATCGGATGGTAGACTGGACCCAATGCAAAAAAAATTTAGTTTAATTTTGAATGGCCTTCTGAGAAATGAGGATCTACATTCAGGTAGGTGTAGGGAGGGGGGAGGAAGAATTAATGAACACAAGATTGCAAATATTTAAAGAATGTAATCAATGATTGTACTTTTCTTAACTTCTAATTGATTATTTAGTATATTCGTTTTATTTGAGAGAGCTAAGTTTGCTCCTGAAGATTGGTTAGCCACCCGAAATATACCGGGCGAGTTTTTTTCTTGAGACAGTCTTATAATTCAAAAACAGTGCATGAACATGAAAAATAAGTTTCAAATAAAAGTTTATTTATATCAAGGGGGAAACTAAACTATATTATTGTTTGTTGACGTAGAACAAGGTTTCAAGGGTATTTTAAGGTCAAGTTCTGTTTTTTAAATAGAACCATATATTTTTGTTTACGTCTACTTATTCTACTTAAAAAACTGAAGAACTTTTATTAGAACTATTTTTTTATACGACATCAATTAAACAAAATACCTGAATCATTTAGATCTCAAAAAAATTCTTAATAATTATTTTTAACAATTAATCAACTTAATTACAAATAATAATGATCATATATTTAATTAATAAATAAATAATTATTAAATCGAAAAGTCACAACAATGAAAATAAGTGTTTATAATGATATTAAAACTTCGTTATTCTCAGATTTAAGAGATTATTTTCTACTACATAGTTAAAATTCTTGAGTTTAAAAAAGTTTTTTTCTCGTGTCAATCCAGTAGATAGTTATATTGTACGAGCTGCTCTACAGCTCGGCCCTCTAGGCAGGTGGCCCTGGCGGGCGGCGTCTTGGCATGTGATTATTAGGTCTGTAATATATATTTGTAATATTTTGCCCACTCTTTCGCCCCCACGCACTCATTTTGGCTATTGATTTTTACAGCATACATTTTATATAGTCTTAAAAACTAACATTACAAAAAATTTTTAAGAAAAAATAAAAACCGACTTCAAAAATTAAGTGCAACAAATATAAAAATACACTAAAAGGTATAAAATAATTATTATCTTATTTAGTTACAACTAAACGACGAAATATTAACACGAAATTACTTTTTAAAGTCGGTGCCAAACAAACTATACCTATAAGCGAGCGTACCCGCCAAACGTACTAAGTAAGATCCGTCGAGTGCGATTCATAAAAGGTATATGTTGGGCACCAACTTCAAAAAAGTAATTTCGTGTTAATATTTCGTCGTTTAGTTGTAACTAAATAAGATAATAATTATTTTATACCTTTTAGTGTATTTTTATATTTGTTGCACTTAATTTTTTGAAGTCGGTTTTTATTTTTTCTTAAAAATTTTTATTTTTCTCTTTTTAGTGATGTTATTAATAGTGATTATATCATCAGAACTTGACCAAATTAATATGACACCATCCCTAAGACACCCCCTTTCGGATAAAAAAAGAACCATCGAAATCGGTTCATAAACAAAGAGGTTAGGTCTAAACAAACCTAAACAAACCTAATAAAAAAAGGTCTAATACCTATGAAAAAAAATCGAAAAAAAAAATGGGACCAATCGGAAGCTAGACTGGACCCAATGCAAAAAAAAATTTCAAAATCGGTTGACAATTGGCGGAGATATGAGGTAACATAGGCACAAAAAAAAAAAAAAAAAAATTCAATCGAATAGAGAACCTCCTCCTTTTTTGAAGTCGGTTAAAAATTTGATTTATATCGGAGAGAGTATTAATTTTTTTGCCCCCACTCACATTTTGGGAGGTTGAAATTATTTTCTAGATATTTGTAAATAAATAACTCTCAGTTTTATAAAGAGTAAATGTACAAAAAAAGCTAAAAAAAAATCTATATTTTGCCCCCCACCCTTTCGCCCCCATACAGTCAATTTTGATAGTTTGATTTTTACAGGAATAGTTTCTTAAAGTAATAAAGAATAACTCTACAAAATTTGATCAAGATCGGAGGGAGTTTTAATTTTTGCCCCCACTCACATTTTGGATAGTTGAGGGGGGGGTCCTTATCCAATAATTTAAAAAATGTCTCACCAAGTACCAACACCAAATTCCTTAAAAACTATTTCTATTAAAGATAAAATATCAAGATAATGAGTCAGGTGATAATGAAATTATGATAATTTAACAAATTACCTTTTATATAATATTTTTATTGAAACGAAGAGAATATAAAGTTTCTGATTTATATATATATATATATATATATATATAATGTAGTGAATGACAATAATATATATAATAATAAAATTAATAAATAAATGGATTGATCTCAAACGATTCAGTGAAATAAAATTTTTTAAAATATATATCTTTAATGATATAAAACAGGGAATAAAAATTTGCAATTGGATTTAAAATTAATAAAAGGAAATGCTTTAAAAAGATAGATGAAAGGAAATAATATTTTCCTTAAGGTAGTTGTTCCGCCAAATGCGTTTTCAACCAACATTAAACAATAATCAATACATATTTTAAGACAATTTTGATTCATAGTTACAACACAGTTTCTGAGATAATAAGGAATAAATAATGAAAAATGTATAAAAAAAAAATTAACACTAAAAACAATTTGGCAACAGCGCATTTATTTAACCAGCGAAAGATGCATGCGATAGATTTTTTCAAAATTATAATTTTCATAAGGTGTAACGTAGGCGTTGATTACATTTGTTAAAAAATAACAAAACAATTTTTATAGAAATTTAAATTGTATTTTATCTGTCATTTTAATATAAAAATATTCAATCTCTTACAACGGTGCCAAATTTGTCAAACGAGCACGGGATTGGCTAGAATTGGTACATAAACAGCAAAAAGCTTTGGGCTTATGAATTATGAATCCTTATTGTCTGTTCTATTTACTCTAGCATTAACTTTTTGCTAGTATTGTCGCGAAACAACTACCTTAAGTAGTAAAAATGGTTAAAAATGTTTATACCTTAGATAAATTTAAAAGCGAGGGGTGAACCGAGTCCTAATATCGTGTACATCTACTTCCACTTCCACTTTTATTTCCAAGTAGAAGACAATAGATGAAGGGGTATTATCTAATGAATTCCAAAATAATTCCACATAATTCCAAAGACGGTGTACACCTAATTCCAATCGTGGTTCACCCCTCGTTTAAAAGTTTCTATAGACAAGAGCTGATTATTAGGTTTTACTTTTTTTTTTTTTTTTTTTTAAATTAAAAGAATTATAAAAATAAATAAAAAAAATATTTTAAAATTTATCTTGGATAGATTTAGATTAAATCAAGCTGCTATTTTTCAATTCAGAAATAAAAAAAAAATAAAAAAATAGGAAAAACAAGTAGGAAATTCTAGTTGATTAAAAAAATTAATCAGATTTTTTTTTCTCCATCGATTGTCGAATCCTAGGAACTACTTCTGTAAATATTACAGTCCCAGCAAATACTAGAAATGTTCCAATCCAATGTAAAATTGTAAAATTATTTTGAAAATAAATTATAGATACAATTAAACTAAAAAATTTTCTTAATGTTACAACAAGTGTTACTGTTAATGAAGAACATTCACTTGATAATACATAAACGGAACTTATACATATGAATCTAGAAAAAATAGAAAAAGATTAATGAAGTTAAAAAATTGGATTGAAATAAATTCAAATACTTACTGAGTTAAAACGTTGCCCATTAAATATATGAACAATTTTGGTATTCCTAAAAATAACGCTGGACTATTGAATGTAAATACAAAATGTTCATATATATTGTTATGAAACATAAGGAATCCTGGTAAGGAGATCAAATGCTGCAACACAAGATATTGGAGTAATTTAAAATGTGAAAATAATAATAAAATTAATGGTAAGGGACCAAGGGCAACAGGGCCATGGACCTTTTCTGTTTATTTTTTTTAATGATATTGATGTGAGAAGGAGATACACCAGAAGGTGCATACCTAAAGGCCTGTATGGGATGGCCCCTCCATTGTGAAAATAACAGAGTAGAAGGAAAGAAGCCGGGATCACAAGCCAAATCTCAGAAAGTTCAATACAATACAATTTACTAAGTATTTTAAGGGCTTCGAGCAGTGGTAAATTCTCCGTGCGATAAATTAGGTTAAATTTATCTCCCACTTAATATATGTTGTATCGTTTGAAATTTCAGGTAGGTATTTCAAACTGGTTAGAAATTCTAATAATAAAAATTAGGTAAAATTGCAAGGTGGGTTTCACATAAAAATTAAATAAAGCAAAAGTGAGTTTAGATTTCGATATATTTCGGGTTGTTAACCCATCGTCAGGAGTCAGAAAACTGAATATAAATTAGAAAAATGTTTACAAATAATAATTTTTTGGAGACAGGTATGGTGAGGGAAAATGAGGGGAGGAGGAAGTTGTACTGAGAATTAATATTTCTAGAAAGATGGAACAAGTGAGGTTTTTTTGACAGTTGGTGGGAAATATATATAGGTACCTGGGTTTATAAAAGAACACAATGGTATATGGAAAATGTTATGTTAAGGTAGTTATTTGACCATATGGGTTTTCTTAGGATTTTTTTGAAATTTAGATAGATTATTATTTAAATACTTCTGCATCGATTGGTGGCAAAACGAAATATATGAACAATATAGTTCCGGAGATATTAAATTCCAAAGATAGAGTTTTTCAGACTCTTATACATTGCACTATATAGAATATCGGAAAGTTTAGATACACATTTAATTATAATTAAAAACTCTTCTTACCATTGTTATAAAAAACTAAACAAACATTAAACAGTAACTAATACAATTTTTAAGAAAATTTTAATTCATGATTACAACACAGTTTCTGAGATAATAATGAATAAATAATGAAAAATGTATAATGAAAAATTTACACTAAAAACAAGCTGGCAACAACGCATGTATTTAACCTAAAAAGTGGGTTAACTTTAGTAATTTTTTTGACGTTTTTTGCTTCAGCCATTATCGCAACAGCTTTTAATCGCTTATTAAGAACTTTTTGTTTTATAAATCTCCCTTTATAATGTACTTTATCTGAAATTTCTATGATAAAATATATACAAGCTCGGACAGTGTTGTCAGATTTGCCAAACGAGCACGGGATTGGCTACTAGTGGTACATAAACAGCAAAAAGTTTTGGTAACTTTTAAGGAGTTCGGTGTTGGTTCTAGGTGAAACATTTTAATATAATAATAAAACTTGAGTAAGATACGAGGTAGGTTTCACAAAAAAGAAATAAAACAAAATTGAGTTTTGAATTCGATATATTTCGGGGGTTAGCCCATCATCAGGAGTCTAAGAAAACTGATTATATATTGGAAAAATTGTTTTACAAGTAACAATTTTTAAATTTATTTTAAATGTATGTGGTGAGGGGAAAGTAGGGGGAAGAGGAGAAGTTGTTCTAAGAATTAATATTTTCTATTGAGATTTGAACTGGCTGAAAGGAAGCTATATCTGCTATTATAATAATAAAAAGTTTTGGGCTTATGAATTATGAATTCTTATTGTCTGTTCTATATACTCTAGCATTAACTTTTTGCTAGTATTTTTGCGAAACATCTACGTTAATATTAAAATGAAATGTCGGAACAATAGAAGGAATGTTTAGTTATTTATTATAAGATATAATCAATGATTGTATTTTTATTGACTTCTAGTTGATTATTTAAAATATTGAAATTATTCGAAAGGGCTAATATAATTTCCGTAGATTCCAAAAGATCAAGTTTATTTGTAAACTTTTTTCTAATTTATATTCCGTTTTCTGACTCCTGACGATGGGCTAACAACCCGAAATATATCGAAATCTAAACTTACTTTTGTTTTATTTCATTTTATGTGAAACCCAACCAGCAATTTTACCTAATTTTTATCATTAAAAAATGTTTCACCTTGAACCAACACCTATCTTCTTAAAAGTTATCAATTCTAATCTTGACAACACTATCAAACAACAACCGTAAAATATTTTACTTGCTAGTGTAGATTGTGGTTAAATTTTTATCTGTTTAAAAAAAAAAGTGTGTTATTGCAACTCTTAACAGTCTCTACTTAAATAAAGGAAAAAAAGTTGAAGGATTTTTGTGGTGTTTCACTGTAAAGAATAAACAAAGTTTAAAAAAACTCATATATTTCGATTATAAGTTTCCGATATTTGATTCAATCGCGAATCGAATGGAGGTGATTTTTGTCAGATATTAAGTGAAAATAATATCCGAATTTATATATTTCTGTGTTGAAATAATGAATTTAAATAATTTTCTAATTAATATATTAAAGAATAATTAGCACATTATAGAGAATTGTTTTTGATAGGGCTTTTAAACAAGATATATATATCGCGAGACTACTGCTGGTTGAGGCTATTGGAGTATGCTGAAATCTTAAGTCTGGACCAAGAGAGAATTAAAAAGATGTGATCCATTTAGCTATGATCCAGCATCATTTCGCGATTAGTCCGCATGACGCCTTTATACCAAACACTGATATGGATTACCAAATGGATTTGTAATCTGAGATGTTCATTATTTCAATACAGAAATATATAAATTCGGATATTATTTTCACTTAATATCTGACAAAAATCACCTGCATTCGATTCGCGATTGAATCAAATATTGGAAACTTATGATTAATTAATAGCAAACACCTAACACAAGTGTTAACAGATTGAGCGCGCTGGACTGGGGGATTGAATATATAACATCTCAGATTACATGTTCTCCATTTTCTCTTCCCTGAAATGTATTTGTATGATGGGAAAA
Organism: Forficula auricularia; assembly: GCA_024734495.1. Taxonomy (NCBI): domain Eukaryota; kingdom Metazoa; phylum Arthropoda; class Insecta; order Dermaptera; family Forficulidae; genus Forficula; species Forficula auricularia. The sequence goes on along the minus strand of JALMQS010000030.1, from coordinate 10,049,817 downwards.
AATATTTCAGGCTTTCCTGTGAAGAAGTGTTAGATATGGAAGAAAAGTATATAAAAAAAGCTAGATTTGAGAATTAGAGAACAGGAGTTAACTGTTTCACTCATTTTAAACAGGATTTAGGAATGTTTTTATTCAAATCTTCTTAGGTTCTCTCTCGCCACATTCCTTCCTTGTAGCGATGGGAGCCTAAATTTTTAAATTCTGTATTCATTCATGGACTCATTTACCTCAAAACAGAATAACTAGAGAAGGTGAAGTGGGTCGAGATAGCTCAGTCCGTTTTACACAAGAAAAAAAAGAAAAAATTACTAAGTGAAAGCTAGATATCGCTCTTTCCATCTTATAAAATAACGGGAAAAATACTTGTCTAAGATAGTATTATAAAGGTAATTTATGAAAGGCTAGCAAGGGTTTCAACATGTTAGAAGTCGAAATCACAATAATAAAATATAATCATATAGGATAAAATAGAACGAATTAAAATTTGAATTTTTATTTAAATCACACATAATTAATTATCTTATGTTATCTTATTAAAGGAGCAATTCTTGTATATATATATATATATATATATTTCGAGAAACCGATTCTATATATAAATATAGAATCGGTTTCTCGAACAACGGCTTTAACGATTTCGCTAAAAATTAGTGTACTTATCAAGTCTCATGAGTTATTAGCTGTGTCAAATTTTTAATCCGATTGAAATAAAGGAAGGGGGTGTAAATTAGTCATGTCGTAAAATAAATATTTTAATCTCCTCTTCGGTAAGTCTCAGAGCCTTGAAATTTGAAACTTAACCTCGATATAGGCAAGAAGGGGTACAGCAAGCTTTTTCTATGGGGTGGTATGTTTTGTTTTAATGGGTCTTCGGTCTTAGGAAGTGTTTTTCGGGGCCTTAATATTTTCTTGGCGTTGGCTCTCACTCCATCGCCTTTGGTGCTGCGCAATTCCATCCGCGCAACCTCAATAGGTTCCCCCTGGCCTCTTAACATCTAGTACCTGGAGGCACCGAGCGATGCTCGGTAACTTCTTCCTTCAGTTAAAAGTTTTATTTTAATATTATTTTTAATTTTAAATTCTGATAAAAATGTAAATTTTTATTTGAGAACCCTTTTCAAATTAAAAAAAATACAAACAGATATAATGTATTCGACCACTGTAGCCTCCACCCCCGAAACCTCGCCCTACCCCCGGATCCCTCAACTTCTGCACCCCCACATCCACCACATCCACCCCCGCTCCGCATCAAGATCGCTTTCTCATCCTCAAAACTTGTTAATAGAGTTTGTTTCATCAAAATCGTTAGAGCCGTTTTTAAAATAAAAAAAAAAAAAAATACATATATATATATATATATATATATATATATACCTGGAAGACCGAGCTTCGTTCGGGTTTAGTTATTGCTTGTTTGAACAGCCAATTATTTTGTTTTGATTCAACCGAATGATTCATTTTTATTCATCCAATTGTTAATAAATAAAACCTATCAAAATGTGTTATTTTTTTAGAAAATTGAGACCTGGTTATGCAAAAGATATTTTTAAATAAATTCTTGATTATTTTTATTCTATTAAATAAATAAGGTTCTTTATAAAAACAATATAATAATTCTAACGTTTAGGGACAACACACCACAATCACAAAGTTCTTCAAGGCCTTTGAGAACAAAGATTTAAACCAGCCCATTGTCTGCCAGGGTACAAAAGAAAAGAGGAACCCTTTTTAAATCCCTAAGATAAGATTGCCATTTGTCTACTTGAGAATAATTAATTTGATTACGAAAAAAAACCCATCAAAAACAATTTTGTCGAAGATGAGACCGTGACAGATCGAATTGTCAACCCCAAAACCCCCTAACGGCAGGGCCGGAAGATCGGGTGACGGTCATTGATGTCCAGGTGGTCTCAGCGGTCGCCGGACTGGAAGTTGCCAACAAGAACAAAATTAATTGTTATAGTGGCAACTCCAGTCTAGTCGGGAATATCGCGGAGAGGTTCGGAGTCGCCGCCGGTGCTGTCACCGTTTTGGCGGCGACAATATCGTGGAAGGGGGTGTGGTGTCCCCGGTCCTTCAGGGACCTGCGCGCCCTGGGTGTCCGTAAAACTACATTGAACAAAATGACACTCAGGGCGATGCTAGGTTCCCTTTTTAACTTTTCTAGTTTCATGAGGCGGACTTTCCGGACGGGGCCCGGCCTTAATTAATTAAATAGTGAGTTTAGATTTATGTGCATTGCTGGGCTGGCCTTCATCGACAAATGACCTTTCTGCGGTGGCCAGCCTATTTTAAACGTTTTATTATTATTATTATTATTTTTTTTTTAGCATTTTGATGTTAATTTTTATTTATGTTTTTTTTTTCTTTCTCGCATTGCAGTTGTGGGGCGCTTTTGGCGCTCCCAGCACTCTGGCCTACAGTTCTGGAGTCCTACATGTATTTTTCACAAATAGCCATATTACATCTGGCGTAATTTTTGGACGGCTGATGAGGGTTTTAACCTAATTTATAAACAAATCTGTATTCTTTCTGTAAAGGGCTGCCCCCCTCTGCGTGGCGAAATAAATCAGTCATTGAAATTGGAGAACCGTAAGTTGACATTTACATGACAGATTTTTCGTTTTTTTTTTTTATTTTCTCAAAAACGGAACTAACGATTTTTTTTTTAATTGGTATACTTATCAAGTCTCATGAGTTATTAGCCGTGTATAGATTTTAATCCGATTGAAATAAAGGAAGGGGGTGTAAATTAGGAGTGTCGTAAATTAAATATTTTAATCATTCATATATCGTCTTCGGTAAGTCGCAGAGCCTTGAAATTTGAAACTTAAGCTATTTAGAGGCAAAAAGATACCGAGCATTGCTCGGTGCTCCAGGCAGTAATTATTTATTTAAACAAATAATACAATACAGCTACAATGTTTCGATCGACTTATTCTGCGATCGTTGTAAATGTGATAAAAATTTTACGGTTGTTGTTTGATAGTGTTGTCAAGGATTAGAATTGATAACTTTTAAGGAGATAGGTGTTGGTTCAAGGTGAAACATTTTTTAATAATTAAAATTAGGTAAAATTGCTAGGTGGGTTTCACATAAAATTAAAATAAAACAAAAGTGAGTTTAGATTTCGATATATTTCGGGTTGTTAGCGACATTTCATTTTAATATTAAGATAACAGCATTTTCCATGTACCATTCTGTTCTTCTATAAACCCAGGTATACATATATATTTCCCACCACCTGTCAAAAAAATCTCACTTTTTCCATCTTTCTAGAAATATGAATTCTCAGTACATTTTCCCGTCCCCTCATTTTTCCTCACAATACCTGACTCCAAAAAATTATTATTTGTAAACATTTTTCTAATTTATATTCAGTTTTTTGACTCCTGACGATGTGCTAACTCAGATTATAGGTTCAACCTATAATCGGAGTAGGTGCTCATACTTGAGAACGATCGCAGAATAAGTCGATCGAAACGTTGTAGTTATATTGTATTATTTGTTTCAATAAATAATTATAATTAATTATGTGTGATTTAAATAAAAATTCAAATTTTAATCAAATTAATCACAAAAATAAAAGCTTCAACAGCTTCATTACTATTATAATATATAACGAATTGATACTCTAAAAATATTTTATTTTTGAAACATTATCCAATATCCTTTTAATCAACGAATAAAGTAAAAAAATCTTTCCCAAGACATATCGTCATGAAAAAGGATTGGGACAATAGAGATTTTTGAGATTTCTAGAATAAGTGTACAATTATAGAAATGGGATAGCCAGCCTCAGATTCAAATGAGTAGAATTAAGTTTCCAGTAAAAATAAAAATCTTGAATTGTTTTACCCACTTACCACTACTAAATATTTAAAACTATACTAAAAAGTCAACAAACAATGAAATGAAGATCGTTTGACCATGATTTGCTGGAGAGAGCTGATGAGAAATATGTCCAATAATCAAGAAACTCTCTGGGTTCAAAATATGAAAAAAAGAATGAATGAACTGGGACAGAATGTGGAATCACTCCTGATGGATGAAAACGATCCAACAAGACTGGAATCAATGATGACAAGACTTCTAATAACAGACCAGGAACAGACGATTCAAGCAGACTGGAAGGGTGTAGACACATCCTCATACTGCCCATATTACAAGAATATTAAAAGAGACCCTAAGGACGACAGGACCGAGGAAAGAGACAAGAAGAAATGGACAATAGTAAGATGTGGCAGTGTGTGGAGAGGGACGAAAAACATATTGTACAGATGGTGTGGAGAGGACAAAGAGACGTTTGACCACGCTAAAATATGTACAGAAATGAGAACAGACACTGGATTTGATTTACAAGATTGGGAGAAGAAAGTGACAGGACCAGTGGACAGAGACAGTCTGGAGACGATGGTCAAGGGACCGACAAATAAAGGTGACGACGGACAGAAGAAGACGGCTTCAAGAGAGAGAGCCCAAGATGGAAGATTTCCGAAAGAGAAAAAAAAAGAAGGAAGAAGAAAAATAGAAGAAAAAAAAATATTTTGTGTATTTTGTATATTAACTATTTGAGTAATGTAAAAAGAATTGTATGAATCCAAAACCCAAATAGGATAAGGATTGAATAAAATAATAATAATAAGCCAACAAACAAGTTGGCATGGTGTTCTGCAATAAGAGACAAGGGTTTATGAGAATTTTTAAAATTATATAAATATGGTATTACCGTTAAATATAAGGCTTCTTGTGGATGTTTTCCAAACTTTGAATAAAGCTCTTCTTGATAAATACCCATTCGTGCAGATATAAAAAGGGCAACAGTTAATAAGGTAATACCTATAAATAAATTCCAACCATTAGAATATAACAATAAATAACATAAAAAAAGATTTGATCATTATACCAAGTGTCCACCAGAAATAAACTTCCATGTCCGTTTGAGGTTTATACCCCTCTCTTGTTGGTGATTGCTGCAATTGAAATTTGGAAATGTTATTTATTATTTGATATATAATTTTGGTAACTGAGATTGATAATTTAATATCTAAGCGCGAGCTATTATGAAATAAATCTAAGGTTAGAATAATTTAATTTAGTTAAGGAGGTTCTTTCGCGACAATCCATACAAAAAGTTTTAGCCTCGTAACCACTCTATAAATATGCACGGAACTAAAATTTTAGGTTCTGTTTTTTTAACGTGACTGTCCACTCACACTACGAAATCTCTATATGGATACACACATACTTGCCGGATCGTTTCCAAGCCATTGTGATTATATCCCCTCCACTAAAAATAATCGCCCAAATATGTTTTTTTTTGTTTTTTATCAAAACTAAGAGGTAAATAATTTCAATTTTTTTTTAAATTACTTGGAATATATTATTCTAACAAATGTTAGTTTTTCATTAAGATGGTGAAAGTCCTTCAAAGAAAAAAAATAAAATAATGATCATATCCCCACCCTTTCCCAATCTAGCCTATGTAAAAAAATGTCATTTTTAATTGAAATTATTTAATATTTGGTATGGTAATCGTCTTCAAATTTTAACAGTATGTGTATTATGCTTTTAATGACTAATATTCCAAGTTTCAAAAACTTCTTGAATTTTTGCATTTGTGAAAGAACTACCTTAACAGGACAACTGGATTAAATTAGAAAAATTGGATCTAACATGTATTACAAAGTGAGCTAGTCAGTGTCAAATTTAGTATAGACCTAGAAAATTTTATTTAGAGCTTCCAGAAAAATAGAATTTGGTTTATTCGAAAGCTATAGCAAATTTCTTTACCGGTATCAAGCTTTTAATTCCAGATATGATTTACATAAGCCAGAACATTTTCAGTCGATCGGTATCGCCTAAAACGATATTGGGAATATTAAGAATTTGAATTTTTAATGACAATAAAATGCTTGTGACATCATTTATATGGTAGGCAGATAATATTTTATTATTTTCTATTAAAATATTTGATTATTTCATTATTGATACAATTTTTGATAGATAATAAGTAAAAATATATATTCCTAGAGAGAATTTACTTAAAAAAAGTTAATTATTATTTAATATAATATTTTACAAAGATTAAAAATAAAACTTACCAAATCTTTTGATGATTCAATTGTACAGAGAATTATACCCAAGGTTATCATAAATACAGAAAGATACTTTGAAATTGGATATTTCTTTTTTAATATAATTATTCCCATGATAAGATTTGCAATAAGAGATCCAGCTCGAAATATTGATTAATATTATTAAAATGATTAAATACAAATTTGGGTGTATGTTGCATTGGATTTTTCTTAATAGGAAGGAATAGATCAGTCCTATTCGAGGAGTTTCGTTTTTTATTTACAGTCTTTTTCTTTTATTATCATTTAAAATTTTTAGAGAGAATACCAAGTCTTGAACAAGTTTTTTCCTCAAATTTGAATATTATAAATATCAAGTAATAATATTTTAGGGTGATTCATTTCTGCAAAAGTTTTTTTTTAGGTGCTCAATCAAAATATCAATCTGCATATAGAAAAAAAAATTCTCACCAAAGATGAGCTCTTAATTCCAATATTAAGTACTTAGTATTTTAATTTGATTTCTTTTCCATTTAAAATATATGTAAATTTTTTTGTTTTCAAATTTCCAATGCTCAGCCACATTTCGCGATATTGAAAAACGATTCGTTGTATCTTGTAGGGGATTCCATGCTCTTCAAAATTGCTTTTGAGTTTTTTTATGTAGCTCGTGCTGGTTCACCCTATCGAAGTACATTTTTTGAGGAAAATTGGGATTTTTTTATTTTTTAGAACGAACCGCCAAGTTTAGGAAAAAAAATTGACAAGTATTTAAAGGAAATTTTATCCTCTTCAAAAAGGATCCCTAGGCCCAAGTTGATCCGACCAATAGTTTATGAGTTACAGCAATTTTTATAAGTGAAAATTGAAGAAATTGATAAAAAATGGCAAATAATTATTACTTACTTTTACTTTTATAACAAGTCAGATATCAGAATAAATATAGAAAAGTTCATAATGTACAAAAATGTGATGATGATCAATCGAAAAGTTAAATTTAAATACCATTATTTGGCATTTTTTATCAATTTCTTCAATTTTCAGTTATAAAAATTGCAGTAACTCATAAACTATTGGTCGGAGCAACTTGCGTCTAAGGACCTTTTTTGAAGAGGATAAAATTTCATTTAAATACATGTCAATTTTCTTTCCTATACTTAGCGGTTCGTTCTAAAAAATAAGAAAATCACAATTTTCCTCAAAAAAATGTACTTCGAAAGCTCTTACTGGTGAACCAGCACGATCTACATAAAAAAAACTCAAAAGCAATTTTGACGAGCATGGAATCCCCTACAAGATACAACAATTCGTTTTTCAATATCGCGAAATGTAGCTGAGCATTAGAAATTTGAAAAAAAAAATCTTTTAACATGCATTTTAAATGGAAAAAAATCAAATTAAAATACTAAGAACTTAATATTGGAATTAAGAGGTCATTTTTTGTGAGAATTTTTTTTCTATATGCAGATTGATATTTTGCTTGAGCACCTAAAAAAATTTTTTTGCAGAAATGAATCACCCTAATATACATATTAAGGATATTCTATCACGACAATCCACACGAAAAGTTTTAGCCTCGTAACCACTCTATAAATATGAACGGAACTAAAATTTTAGGGTATTTTTTTTAACATGACTGCCCACTCACACTACCAAATCTCTATATGGATACACACATACTAGCCGGATAGTATCCAAGCCATTGTGCTTATATCCCCTCCACTAAAAATAATCGCCCAAATAGGTTTTTTTTTTGTTTTTTATCAAAACTACGTGATAAATAATTTCAATTTTTTTTTAATTTACTTGGAATATATTATTCTAACAAATGTTAGTTTTTCATCAAGATGGTGAAAGTCCTTCAAAGAAAAAAAATAAAATAATGATCATTTTCCCACCCTTTAATCCCCACCCTTTCCCTATCTACCCTATGTTAAAAATGTCACTTTTAATTGCAATTATTTCATGTTTGGTGTGGTAAATCGTCTTCAAATTCTAACAGTATGTGTATTATGCTTTTAATGACTTATATTCCAAGTTTCAAAAACTTCTTGAATTTTTGCATTTGTGAAAGAACTACCTTAATATTAATTGTTTATAAGATTATGATGATTCAATCAATAAACATCTCATATCTCTTATATACAAATTAAACTTGTTTTTCGAGAATACAGAAACCTGAATCAAAGATATAATATTTTTCTATAGGGTGTCGAAATTGTAAAAGCAGGCAATATTTTACATCTAGGCAGAAATCAGCTATTCGAATGTAAAACGCATATAAATCAATTTGATTATGAAAATAATTAAAATATTAGAAATGCACATGCAATAATGCTATGTGAAATAAGTTGACATTTATTTTCAATTTAAATTAATTTATTAATACGATAGTTTAGTAATTTAATAAATTGCACGTTTATGTATATCTACGTTTTGCAATCGTGTTCATTTAATTTCCCATGTCTTGGTGGCAATAATAAAATATTAATAATTTAGAAATGATAATCAATTTAAAATTCATGTCACTATTGAACTATCTTATATATGCATAGAGTGACCATTTAATAAAAAAAATCAACGATAGACTAAAGATAGTTATTAATAAATAAATTGAAACATTCTTAACATGGTTTGATCTATTCTTTCACATTTGCATGAGGGCAATAATTTGAAAGTTAATTGATATTTTTATAATAAGGCAATATTTGTGAGCAGCATAATGTTGAATATGTATGGGGACACTCTGGATTCTTTTATTTTTGTTTAAGCTTCGGTGGTCAAATTTGACAATCTAAGTCTAAGGATAAATTAAAAAACAAAAAGAATTGAAATTTTCTATTCATGCTGTTCGGCTTTTACTTTCAAAGTTATCAAATCATGAATTTCGAAACAAAAAAAAAAAAAAATGATGGTATAAGTGATACTGCTTCAAAAGTAGAGGCTGAAGTAGTGGGAGAATATAAGATTTAATTATAACTTATGTTTGTTAGAGAGAAACAAAGAGGTTGTCCTCTACTTGATGCAAATAAACATACACACATATATATAAAATATATAGGGTGTTTCAGGAGGAATAGTAAATATTTTAGGAGGTGGTAGTATAGACGAATTGCAATAAAAAATGCCATATAACATGTGTCCAATTTTTATTTTTATTTTTACTTTTTTTTCAACTTTGAACGTCCTCATTTGCCTTTGTTTTAAGTTTGTTTGGGTTACATGCTAACAGCTGTATCTCTGTACTCAATAAAAATTGTACACATGTTATATGGCATTTTTTATTGCAATTCGTCTATACTACCATCACCCAAAACATTTACTATTCCTCCTGAAACACCTTGTATATATGTATATTAGGGTGGCCCTTATTGTGGGTATTTTCGAATTTTTACGCTCGCAGAGGCTCATATGGTTCGAAATAAATAAATAAAAATATCCTTCGAGTTTCAAGCCCCTATCTAAATTTTAACCTGTGCCTCAGAGCGATGTAAGTTTCCCATCTAAATAACATGGGGTTTTTGGCATTGAACGATCAATTTTTTATTCGGGCGTCAAAAATTGATCGTTCAATGCCAAAAACCCCATGTTATTTAGATGGGAAACTTACATCGCTCTGAGGCACAGGTTAACATTGAGATAGAGACTTGAAACTTGGAAGATATTTTTTTTATTTATTTCGAACCATATGAGCCTCTGCGAGCGTAAAAATTCGAAAATACCCAAAATAAGGCCCACCCTAATGTATATATATTATTTATTTGTTTGAGAATATAGTTTCGAAAGCTTGGTCCTCATCATCAGTCTTTTTAATTATAAATATTATTTTTCATGGGATCAATATCCAAACTGATAACTGATCCCATGAAAATAATATTTATAATTAAAAAGACTGATAATGAGGGCCAAGCCTTCGAAACTATATTCTCAAACAAATAAATAATATATATACATATATATATATTATATGTGTGTATGTTTATTTGCATCAAGCAGAGGACAGACAACCTCTTTGTTTCTCTGCTACTCTAGGCAAAATAAAAACTTTTCAACTTATGATTGTATTCTAGGAATAAATTGATTTAAATAAACTATTTTGAAATTAAAGTATCTTCCATTTTCTCTCTTTAGAATCAATATTGGCGTAGCCAAATATATTATGGGATAATAGCTTAAAAAAGTTTCCCCCGAGCTCACTAATATCTGAAAAAATCTTCCCTATCACTATAATAAGGAAACTATCATCAGAAAATGCTACCAAGAGAAACTTCCGTAAAAATCTGTACTCCAAATTATCCTGCTCACAAGTGTGCGAATTACAGAGGGTGGGGGTGGACAGCCCCCCCCCCTCCCCGTACAGGATTAGAATAGACAGGTTGTCTTCTAATTCATCATATTGGCACATCATAAAGTGACCGTTAGCAGAGCACTCGTTCTTGATGGGTGACTCTATTAAGTCATTTCATTAGGTGACAAGCTGTATATTCTATAACTACTGAAAAATCTTTTCCCCTTCTGGTCAAAGCAAAAACATATCCATAGGGGGGATAATCATGCTTATTTATCTTATCTTATTATATTAAACAAGCAATTCTTGTATATATATATATATATATATGCCTGGAGCACCGAGCAATGCTCGGCAACTTTTTGTCTCTAAACGGCTCAAGTTTCAAATTTCAAGGATCTGCGACTTACCGAAGACGAGATATGAACGACTAAAATATTTATTTTACGAAATGAATAATTTACACCCCTTCCTTTATTTCAATCGGATTAAAATTTATACACGACTAATAACTCATTAGACTTGATAAGTTAACCAATTTTTAGAGAAATCGTTAGAGCCGTTTTCGAGAAACCGATTACATATATATATATATATATATACAAGAATTGCTCGTTTATTATAATAAGATAAGATAAGATATAAAATCGGTTTCTCGAAAACGGTTCTAACGATTTCGCTAAAAATTGGTGTACATATCAAGTCTCATGAGTTATTAGTCGTGTCTCTTCTTCTTTAAGTGCCATATCAAGTCTCCCTGACGTTTCGGCTCCTCTCCACATATACCTGTGCTGAGTGTGTTTAGCTGTTTTTACACAGATAGACGGGATCTACTTTTTAACGCCGGTTCCGAACGGCTAGTTTGGAGAGGTTGACTAGGCAATTATACTCTTGGTAGGTTGCCAGTGCTTTCCAAGAGGAGGCGACTGCAAATATCTGCTGAGACTCGGTCTCAAACCAGCGTATTTCCCCGTATAGCCCGACACTCTAGCCACTGACCCACAGTCGCCTCAATTAGTCGTGTATAGATTTTAATCCGATTGAAAGAATGGAAGGGGGTGTAAATTAGGAGTGTCGTAAAATAAATATTTTAATCATTCATATATCTTCTTTGGTAAGTCGCAGAGCCTTGAAATTTGAAACTTAAGCCATTTAGAGGCAAAAAGTTACCGAGCATCGCTAGGTGTTCCAGGCACTACCCTTTAAATTTTTAAGTAAAGCTTTGGTCTTTGAGTTTCTCCCCTCCTGCAAAACTTCAATAATTCGCAGCCTCTTATTAAAAAGCTATCAATTGACTTTTAAATGAAATACATACAGCTCGAAATATTATATGTAGAGGCATTGGAATATTGAAGTCAAAAGCCCAATTATTACAAAGATTAGTAACAAAAAACATCACAACTAAAAAAAGATAATGCCTAAAATAGAAAAAATATATATATTAATAGAGTGAATATAAGAAAAGCGTAATAAATTTTAAAAATCTTACTTTAAACCTATTTTTAATTTATTTCGGCCAAAATTGGATGTAAATATAAAGCCATGAATTGCGATAAATACGAATTGAGAGAAAGTGATCAGATTTCCAACTCCAGGATCTTCCTTGAAAACAATTTTTAAAATAATAATAAAAAAATATATAATTAATAAGTTGTTGTAGGGAAATAAGGACAATAGCTTCCCAGGTAACACACAATATCCTCAGAATATTCTAAGAAGATTTAAATGTCCTTAGAATATCCTTAGAATATTCTTAGGATATTGTGGTTACCTGGGTTAGGCAAGAATTTTTTATTTTATGCCAACGTTTCGACAAATTTGTTGACTTCCTCAGGGCTCAAACAAATTAATTTCTTTGCATATTTGTCATTTTATAAATATTCATTCTTAGCAAACACATATTGGCACAGATTGAAAATATTTCCTATTTAAAAAGATTTAAAATATTTTCAATCTGTGCCTATATGTGTTTGCTAAGAATAAATATTTAAAAATTGACAAATATGCAAGAAATTAATTTATTTGAGCCCTGAGGAAGTCAACAAAGTTGACGAAACGTTGGCATAAAATAAAAAATACTTGCATAAGCTATTGTCTTTATTTCCTACAACAACTTATTAATTTAATCGATGGACATAAATAATCAAAATAAAATAAATAATATTTGTTGTAGTATATTATATTTCTACTTCCTTGACTTGAAATTCCAGAAATATGACATTACTTCCACAACCGAAAAATACCAAAAATATTGCTAATGCAGGAGTCATTTTGGAAAATTGTTAATTTCTCAATTTATTAACTTATTAAATAGAACAAGATGGATTTATCTCTAGTTACATAAGTTTCAATTTATTACCTATACAAACAAGCACAACCATAAATTACTTGATTAGGATTTAATTTTTAATCTTGAATAGGTTGAAAACTGTCAAACAATTCCACTTCAAAATTAATCAATTTAATATTAATTATTTAATAAATGAATTTTTGATTGAAATAACAAACACTGTTTAATAAATAGGAAATAATATTTCGTTATAATTGTTTAGATTAAATACAAGATAAATTCAAAATTATTATCTATATATCTTTAATCTATGTCTTAAGACTTAAGTCAACTTTCAACAAAGCAGTTAGTTGGTCTGATAAAGAAATCAATTACTATGGAATATTTAGGGTAAAACACATTAGTGATTATATTGATTATTCAATTTTAATTTATTTTTTGGAAAATAACTAGAGATTATTCATTTAAATTATAAATCATAACATGAATTTGAAAAATTATCATGTTGGCTTTAGTGTAAAGTAAAAGGCGTTTTATTTAAAATAATAAGTGAAGTAAAAAGTTTTTCTCTTTATTTAGACGATAAAATTAACCAAGTTAGAATTATCCGATTTAGATCAAATATGCGCCGTTTTGCTCGATAACTTTTGTCCTTTTTGAAGGCACTCTTATAATTCCGCGATTGAAGAAGTCCTTGTCCCTATTGAGAAAAAACTCGACCAGCTCATTTTCACAAGCCTCTCTTGAGGCCAGTTTGGTACCATCAAGGAAATTTTGCAAATGCTTGAAAATCTGATAATCGCTTTGAGCCAGGTCTGGGCTATACTGTGGGTGCGATATAACCTCCCATCCAAGCTCTCGGAGCTTCTGGCGCGTCGTTAACGATGTGTGCGGCCTGGCGTCCACTTGATGGAACACAACACCCTTTCAATTGGCCAATTCTGGTGGCTTCTCGTCGATCGCCTGATGCAATCTGGTCAGTTGTTGACAGTATAGGTCCGAAAGGAGTGATGGGAGCACCTCATTCATATACTGGATGATTCCTTCAAATCCCACCAAACACACAATAAAACCATCTTGACCGTTAATTCAGGCTTGGCAATCGTTTGGGCCGGCTCACCGCGCATGGACCACGATCTTATTTGCCTGTTGTTCTCGTATGTGACCCATTTTTCAACGCCAGTCACCATCCCCATCCCCATCACCATCGATTCAGGAAAAAATCGCAGGCAACAATTCGGTCCAAAAGTTTCTTTTGCGTCAATTTGTGTGGCATCTATATATCGAGCTACTTCTTGAGACCAGCCTTATGCAAATGGTTCCAAAAGGTTTTCTGGTTAATCTCCAGTTCCTGCGCAATGGAATAAGTGCTCGCATGCTGGTCCGACTCGACAATTTCCATGATTTTGTCGACATTTTCGACGATTGGCCTACCAGAGTGTGTCCCATCTTCGACGTCCATATTACCAGAACGGAATCGTTGGAACCACCACTTTGCTGTTGCATTCGATATTGTATTGGGTCCATAAACAGAAGAAAAAATTTTGGCCGCCTGCTCCGCTTTTTCCCCTTGGTCATAGGTCATAGGGGTACCGGAGAATGTATCGAATTTTCTCTTTTTTTACCTTCATTTTGGACTACAAATGGCTTCACCAAACACAAAACTGTCAAAGCACTTTTTTTAAAGCGTTATGTCGCCTTTGAATTGCAAAAAAGAATGACCAGATACGACGTATATATCGTGAGATATTGCTGATTAAATCCATCTAATGAAAAAGGCTCAGAACTTTTTACTTCACCCATTATCTTTAATCTTTTGTCTTATTATAATTTTTAGTACCTGGCCACCGAGCGATGCTCGGTAACTTTTCTTCAAGTTAAAAACTATATATAAGTATAGTACACGCCCCCGGTTCCGCTGTCCCTGGAACGGAGCACTGCGAAGATGCAGCACCTATATAGGTCTTGACAAACCCTTGCATTATCGAAGAGAGTGATTATGCTAAAAAGTCAGAGATAAAGATATCTGTGTATCCTGGATTTGAAGGATTAAATTAAGGAGGCCTACCTCGGGTGGGAGTTACAGTCTCTAGAAGTCAGGGATAAATGTATTAGCGAATAAGTGGTTCGGCACTTTCCCAATATATGGCTGATATATTTTGCCGCCTAGTCTCACTAAATTTAAACATTATAGAATATCATTATTGTTATTCAGTTCCATTATCAGAATTAAATGTGACAAATCAGAGGAAAAAAGGTACAATTAAACACCGTGTTAAAACATGCGATCATTTGCAACGTTTCGCCAATTTATTGTGGCTTCATCAAGCTTTATACAAAAAATTAAAAAAGAGAATCTAAAGAATCTATTGAAGATAAATAATTACCCTTCAAGCTTCATCTCCAAGTTCATTTAAAGATTTAATGGAATGCATAAAACTAAATAAGTTGAGAATGAAGAAAATTTAAGGTATTTTAAATTCCCATATATAAAGGGCTTGTCAGAAGCTATTTCTGGATGTTTTAAAAGAACACCTATAAGACCTGTTTTCTACAACATAAAAACTATTGTTTCGTGATTTAATTATTATTCCTGGTTTATTCTTCATAGGTCTAGTGAAGTGGTTCCAAACCTGTGGGCGATCGCCCCCAAGTGGGCGATTTGGGTTATCAGGGGGGCAATAAATAAGTGGAGGGCGTTATGGGGGCGATGAGTATTCAAAGGGGGAGAAAATTAAAATAGTACTGTACAGTAGAATTTGCCGGGTAGCACGAGTCACTGGATATTCTCAGCCGGCGAGTTTAGCCTGAACTTGACAAATATAAAGCCGGATATTCAAGCTGTTAACTGAAATCCACCGAGCACAAGGCAGCCATTGAAAAGGTAAAATAAAATAATAACAAAGTTTTCAAACTTTCATTTATTTTTCTAATTTTTAACTGTCAACTTTCTTAATTTTTCAGATTCCAAAAATGAAAACAAGTACTTCTGTTTTTCAAATGTACGTCAATGATCTTAGTTAATTATTTCACTTTTGTTCAAAAATAATCGGTAAAAAATGTACATTTTAATTTTTCTTCTATTTTATTGAAGAGTGACCGGATAAAACTGCTTTGGTTTTTTTATATACTGTAATAAAATTGTTTAAAATAATAAAACTTTATACTTTAATTCAAATTAAAATTAGGCATACAATGAAAATTAAAAGGGGACGATATGTGTTAGTCAAGCTCCAGAAAGGGGAGATGGGCCACAAAGGTTGGGAACCACTGCTCTAGTGAATGTTTTCCCTTATCTGCTTCAAATTTAGCTTACCGTATTTATAGGCCTCTCTTTTGAAAACATGACATTTGCTGCATCGATATTTTCCATTTAGTTCCCTGATTAATATTTTTAGGTAATATACCTCAGTTTTTAAGATTTTCACTTGAGAGCTATCACCATTTTCTATTTCTAAGTTACATCCATCTTCTCGGTTAGATCCATCCATTTTATTAATATCATATCCGTCCTCTAGTAATCTGTTTATCAGATCCTTCTTGTTTCCTGATGTTGGTAAATTCTTTTCTTCAAGGATTTCAATCAATTCCAAAGCTTGGCCCAAGTATATACCAAATTAAAGGTAAAACAGAAACAATGAAATATTCAAATTTGGTATATAAAATTTGAAAATAGAAGTAGAATGTTTTTAAAAATAGCCTAATTAATGTTTATTTGAATTTGATATATTCTGCTGAATCCATATAAATGAGTTTGTTTAGATTAAATATTATAATGTATTGATAAGAGTTATTTTTGTATTTTTTAAATCCTTTTGAATCAGTCGAAGGTGTACAGTTGGTCTGGTTGAATCCATTGTTACTCTAAATAATCAATGGTGTTGTAGAAATAAAGTGTGTTCATATTGGTATATATATATTAGGGTGGCCCTTATTTTGGGTATTTTCGAATTTTTACGCTGGCAGATTCGAAATAAATAAAAAAAATATCCCCCAAGTTTCAAGCCCCTATCTCAATTTTAACCTGTGCCTCAGAGCGACGTAAGATTCCCATCTAAATAACATGGGGTTTTTGGCATTTTTTTTTTTTTAATGCAATCGAATGCAAGAAGGGGTGCACCAGTAAAGATGCAGCTCCTATGGATCTCGAAAGACCCTTGCATTACCGAAGAGAAGGGAAAGTTGATTAAGTGAGAGGAGTGTAGACATAGGTGTCTATGCACTCCGGTTTGAAGGTTTGAAGATTATGGTGCTGGGAAAGATGGAGGCTGGGAGAGAGTTCCAGTTCCTTGAAGTCATGGGGATATACGTATTGGCGAATGAAGTGGTCCGGCACTTTTCTAATTTGACCGCGAAAGAGTGTTGGGAGTCGGCAAAACGCGTGCTACGTGCAAAGCATGCTTTGGGGGGAATTATTGATTTTATCTCATCAGAGCACCTGCCGTGATAGTATCTATAGAAAAGGGAAAGGGCATTGAACGATCAATTTTTTATTCGGGCCAAAGCAATGGTTTAAAAAATTTGAAACTCTGTAGATTTTATCCTTATAATAGTAGCTACCCTTCAGAATTTTTACAGATTTGTAGCTATTATAATTTTGAAGTCTACAACTTACTAACACTAAGATATGGCAGTATGTTATAGCTGTAACTCCAAAATTATAATAACTAAAAATCTGAAAAAACTCTGAAGGATAGCTACTATTATAAGGCTAAAGTTTACAGAGATTCAAATTTTTTGAAATATTACTTTGACCGGAATAAAAAATTGATCGTTCAATGCCAAAAATCCACATGTTATTTAGATGGGAAACTAGTCAGCAAATGTTAAAATTTTTTTATTTATTTCGAACCATATGAGCCTCTGCCAGCGTAAAAATTAGAAAATACCCACAATAAGTGCCTACCCATATATATATATATATATATATATGTATTCTGATTAGTAAGAAAATAATTAAATGACGAGTGTTTTAAAAATGTGATCAAGGTATTTATATTATATTATGTCTAGGTTGATTTTGATGATTCTGAATGATTCATTTGTATTTATTTTTTGTATAGAGTCTGATGAATCCACAATAAATTGGCGAAACGTTGCAATTGGTCATATGTTTTTACACGGTGTTTAAATGTTCCTTTTTTCCTCTGATTTGTCACATTTAATTCTGATAATGGAACTGAATAACAATAATGATATTCTATAATGTTTAAATTTAGTGAGACTAGGTGGCAAAATACTATATATCAGCCATATTGGGAAAATGCCGAACCACTTATAGAATATGTATTTTTATATTAGATAAACTTCTTTAATTGCAACAATCTTTATACATAAATTGTCAAAGGTAGATAGGTAGTTGGTTTTTCCACATCCTGACTGGCTCACTATAGGTACGTTTTCAAATGCTCGTTAAGAAAAAGATCAAATTCGGCCAGTTCAATTTTCATTTCTGAATGGAACGCAACATTTTTTTCAGATTTTTTTAAAGGAAGACTCTGGCTAGGCAGTATTTTTAAACTACAGATCAGTTGCCTCTTGGATTGTTGTAGTCCTTGTTTATGGCTTTCTCTCCCAGCACCTTCCCTCATCCATCCAAACTCTTGGCACAGTACAACAGTTCTACTGTTCTCTCGGCTATTAAAGTACCTACAACACTAACAACAACAAATAATAAATTAGGCTTCGTCTTGTTCTTTTCATCGCTGCACAAGCACACCACCCATTTCTATTTAGAAAATTCACTCTTGGTGTTATTTTAGGTTATACTTACTTATGCTTATTCGACCCGTTCCTCTGTGTTGCGGCTGCCACACGCGGGTCCCAACTTTCCTCCAGAATCTTCTATCCTTCGCTATTGTGCTCCAATGCACCCCCCATCTTCTACCATTCGGAATTCTAGCTGAGTTCTGAATTCCAATGGGTCAGCCCATCGGATTGGCGGTCTTCCAGGAGGTCTTTTTATATATCGAGGGGTCCACTCTTGTAAAGATGTGTTCCACCTCTCGTCATTTCTTCTCAGAGGTGGAACAAGAGTGGACCCCTTTAGGATATAAGATTTAAAAATATAGTTCGCATGTGCTATATCAATTTTATAAATTCATACATATTGATATCATCCCCTCCCCATTGTCATTTTATAAAAGAATCTTTTTACGAACATGAATTTAGGTCATTTATCAAAGATTTTAATAGATATGTTTATATTGCATGTACAAAGGTACCTGTCCCTCGGAAGTCGAACCCAAGAACTAGTAAGCTTTCCGGGGAACTAGTCAGACCCTTGACACCATCCCCTCCAAACATGCAACATATAACAAAAGCCAAGTTGCTTACTAGTGCTTGGATCCGACTCCCGAGGGGACAGGACCTTCTCTACATGCAATATAAGCATATCTACAGTGGTACCTTGAGATACGAATTTAATTCGTTCTGTGATCATCGTCGTATGTCAAAAAAATCGTATCTCATTAAAGCAATTTTTCGCATTTAAAATAATGTAATATATATTAATGCGTTCTAGCGATATTAAACTAACCCAAAACACAGTTAAATTACACATAATATACACAATTTGTATATAGATAAACGAGTAATAATACACATAATGTTTATTAATTTGTTTATTAATATATTAATAACACACAATGTTTATTAATCATCACTTTAACGTCAGGCCATTTTGGCCTCACTTTCCTGACTTTCACTGCGTGAGACCTTCATAAGGTAACGATCAAGAGAGGTCTGTTTCTGCCTTCTTTTAAAATGTTACGCAAGAATGTGAGACACCAATCATCAAATAAGGCAAATCGCAAATTCGTATCTCAAATTTTTCGTTGTATGTCGAGGTATACATTTTAGAATATTTCATGTTGTATCTCAAAACATTCGTATGTTAGGACATTCGTATCTCAAGGTACCACTGTATTAAAATCTTTGATAAATTACCTAAATTCATGTTCGTAAAATTAATTGATTATATATCACAAGTTGATTTTGAGAAAAAAGGATAGCCGTATTGTCTGCAAAAGTCGCCGTACTAGTATCGTTTGTTGTTGGTAAGTCAACTGTAAACAAAAGGTATAGGAGTGGCCCAAGCACGCTTCCTTGGGGCACTCCTGAGTGAATAGGGAATAATTTAGAAAATTCCGTCCCATATTTGACGTAAAAATGTCTGTCTTTTAAGTAACATTTTATGATAAGGTAGAGGTGGTGAGATAAGTCTCTTTTTAATTTGAAAAGAAGACCATCATGCCAGACCTTAAGAAAAAATAAATAAATAAGTCAATTTAAATAATGTTTTATTGAATATATGTATTTAAATACATTAAGAATACAATTATAATTCAGTTTTGGATTTTTCTTTTATAGAAGGACAATAACAGGCTTGTTTTTGGGCATTTTGATAAAATTTACAAGCAGCAGCTATTACAGTTGTATATAAAACCTTTGCTCCTAATTTACATTCTGTAAAATAATAATATTTGAAATAAAATAGGCTTGTCTTTTAATTAGGAAAATATGTTTAATTAATTACTTGAAACTCCAAGATCACCGAATGAATTATCTAAATGATTACAATATTTATATAAACAGTCCTTAAAATCTTTATCACATTTTTCTTTTTCAGATCCACATGTACTATAACAAATATCATGAACATCACAACATCCAGTCATTGCTGGTACTGGTAGGTATTCATTTTTTATCTGAAAATATATTGTTGGGGTGCTGTAAATAACTAAACACAACGTAATAAGAAATAAAATAATTATTAATAATTTTGATTAAATTAAATTGTGATTTTTTTCAGAGCTGTATCAACTCAGGAGCGCAACAAATAGGCAAGCTCTAAACCCACGGACAAGAAAAAAAGAATAATAAATTGGTGTTCTAATATGCATAATAAATATTAATGGTATATCACTCGCATCCATAATAAGTATTAATTAAAACAGGAATAGCAGGGAATTGGACAATAAATAAAAAACAGTTTTTATTAAATGGGCCACACGTTTCGTCGATTTAATTCGACTTCTTCAGTGGCCTATTTTGTCAAAAGACAATTCCACTATGCGACGAAACATCTTTAATCTTTTACTTTACCATACAGGGTATGGTCAAGTATTGTAATCGTGCATGAAAAAAGTGTTTTTTTCCTTCTTTTTTTCGAAATATCTCAAAAACGGCGGAAACTATTTTTATTAAAAAAATTGAGCGAAACCATCGCATTTCGCTCTACAAAAAAGCTCTAATAAGTGAACATCGAAAAATTTATATTTTTTCGAGATAATAATTGTTTTGTCAAAATGTCTATTAGTGTTGCCTTATTTCTAGGCGCGTCGACAGAAACCTCCCAAACATATCATTCGACTTAAACTCACTAGAATTCAGGGATAAAATTTCAATGCTAGGCAGCTAGGCGTAACTCTACGGTCTGACCTTTCATGGAATGACCATATCTCAACCACTGCTAAAGCTGAAGCGCGCAAGCTTGGTCTCCTTTAGGTCTAGACGCTGTTATACTCCCAGTCAACTTCTTGTACTGTATAAGGCTCAAATTCGTCCCTGTCTCGAATATGGCTCTCATCTGTGGAGAGGTGCCTCCAAGCATTCTCTTGCTACACTGGATGCAATTGAGAACCGAGCAATTAAACTAATAGGAGACCCGGCTCTAACCAACTCACTCGACTCCCTGGCTCACCGAAGAACCGTTTCTGCCCTTTCCCTGTACTACAGATACTATCACGGTGTCTGTTCAGTCGAGCTGAAATCAATTATCCCCCTAACGCCCTCTTTACGAGAAACACGCGGTTTTCAAACGCTCAGCACCCCTTCGCTGTCAAATTTGATAAAAGTCGAACAAGCGCTTTCGCCAAATCTTTTATCCCTATGACCTCCAGAGACTGGAACTCGCTCCCTGCCACCATCTTTCCCGCGACTTACAACCTTCAGCTATTTAAGACCCTTATCCACAGATACCTTCGACCCCTGCCCAACCCATAAAATTCTCTCTTCTTCTTTTCACGATGGAGGGGCCAACCCAGGCCTTTAGGGGCTGCACCTTTTTGGTGTAACTCCTTCTCTCATCATTATCATAAAAAAGTCTGGTTGTCTGTGCGTTACCAAATTTTTGTGAACGAGCTAGCTCAAAAACTAGTGTGAATATTGAAACCAAATTTTACACGTAGTTTTGGTCCATTGAGATTAAGAGCTGATTAGATTTTGGTGCATATCGACCCAAAATTAAGGGGGTGGAGGCAGCGCCGTAACTAGCTTTTTTAGGGCCCTGTGCAAAAAATTTTTTAGGGCCCCTATATTTTTTGGGAAAAAGTAATTATAGTTCAAATAGATATCATATAAAAATTTGTGTTTTAAAATCTCGAATAAAATTTTTGTAAAACAAATTTGTAAAGAAAATTCAATTAACAAATTTCGTTTTAGGGCCCCCTAGATCTCTGGGCCCCGTGCGGGTGCACCTGCCTAGTTACGGCGCTGGGTGGAGGGGGGTTATAAATTAAAATCTAGGCAATTTGAGCAAACTCAACCAAATTTTGTATACATAATCAGTGGGACCCCAGAAGTCTAAAAATGCAAAAACTAACCGCCCAAAAGGAGGAGGGGGGGGTCAAAAAATTAAAATCTAGGCCCTTGTACCAAACTCAATCAAATTTTGTATACATAATTAGTGGGCCCCCAGGAGTCTAAAAATTGAAAAACTAACCCCCCCCTGCATGATTATAAATAATTTTATTAAATATTAAATATAAGTGAGGGGCCAGGTTGTATGGTAAAGTCAAATGGATGGCCACATCAGAACACGTCAGCTTATTTGATTATAACTACAATACAATTCTTGGCCTCAATTATTCAACAATCCTGAACCTTTTTTCTCCTTTCAACAATTAAAAAATCAAAATTATTATAAAAATCTTTTGTGTTGTTTTTATTTTTAAACAGACAATTAATTGTTGAAAGGAGATAAAAGTTTCAGGATTGTTGAATAAATGAAGCCAAGAATGTATTGTAGTTATAATAAAAAAGATTAAGGATGTTTCGTCGCATAGTGGAATTGTCTTTTGACAGTGATAAAATGGGCCACTGAGGAAGTCGAAATAAATCCACGAAACGTCTTGCCCATTTAATAAAAACTCTGTTTTTTTGTTTATTGACCAATTCCCTGCTATTCCTCTTTTAATTAATAAATATTAATGTTATAGTGTATTTGTTTTATTATTATTTTCCAAAGAAAAAAATTAAGAAGCTCAAAAATAAAACTTACCTAAGTATTGTACTGCATTTTTATTATTAAATTTACTTTTATATATAATTCTTCAGATTCTGAGTTCAATTTTGTAAATTAAACAATAAAAATAAATTTTGTCATATGGATATACAATCCTTTAGTTATTATTTATAACTCAATTTATATAGAAAACTTGAATGATTTGGCATAATACTAATACAAACATGATAAAATACTGGGGGGGGGGGGAATGAATTTTTGGAATGTCAAATATAAAGGCAACGGGAAACCATCCCAGTGAAGTTTCCGAAAATTTGTATGCATAGCGGTCTATTATATTCGACTCAGCTCAAAATGGGATAGGGACAACATTGATTGGAATATCTCTGGGTGTTTTAGGTCTATTTTAAAAATTGACCACTCATTTTATTGAGTAGATATCCTAGAATAAAGTAGAGAATAAATAAAATTTAAAAAGAATAGTGAAAGAGAGAGAAAAAAAGTGGAGGGTCTTAAGGAGCCCATACACTGTCAAACAAATTGAGTAACAAAGCGTTGTGCAACGTTGAGTTGCGCATCGTTTGCCGGGACCCATACATTGCAAGAGAAATTGAACAACGCATCATTCATAATCAAAACCTTGAAAATATTGCACAACTCGCCCATACACAACACAACGCGTTGCACAACCGCTCTCGTTGTGTAAAAGATTTCAAACATTTTTGAAACTTGTCAAACACTCCCATATACTGTCATACAATTGCACAACGGCCTGTGTTGCGCAATTTGTTTGGCAGTGTATGGTGTTCAAGAACTAATGTGTTTTTCTGAGCGGAATGATGAAAGGCATTTATACCATTTAAAGAAAGATTTACTAATTGTACTTGGTCTTTTCTTTATGCAGGACAACCATGATCTCAGACAGCGTATGTAATGTTTGAATGGTTGAGGGAAAAACAATATTGACGTCTTTTTTTAAATCTTATTCTCTTATTAAAAAAATAAATAAATCTCTGGCTCGACAACCCTTCATGGGTCTTGGCCTACTGAATTGGTTGCTGTCCTAATTGGAAACAGTACCGAGGGGTCAAGTGGTTAGCTCAACGCACATCTACAACCTTCGTTTCAGTTTTTTTATTCTCTTATTGGTGACATTTATTCGAGATAGAATAAATAGTTCAATGTAAATCCGCCCCCCTCCCCTAACACCTATTAACCACTGCTTGAAGCCCTAGTCAACTAAATAAACAAACATATTCTTATGGAGAAAAATGCTGTTAATTCTCATTTAATGTACTTGTTTCACAAATGCAAAAATTCAAGAAGTCTTTGAAACTTTGAATATAAGTCATTAAAAGCATAATACACATACTGTTAAAATTTGAAGACGATTTACCACACCAAACATGAAATAATTGCAATTAAAAATGACATTTTTTACATAGGGTAGATAGGGAAAGGGTGGGGATATGGTCATTATTTTATTTTTTTTCATTGAAGGACTTTCACCATCTTGATGAAAAACTAATATTTGTTAGAATCCATATATTCGGAGTAACTTAAAAAAAATTGAAATTATTTACCTCGTAGTTTTGATAAAAAATAAAAAAAAACAAAAACATATTGGGCGATTATTTTTAGTGGTGGGGATATAAGATCAATGGCTTGGAAACGAGTCATTCATAAAGAAGATATAGTAGTGTGAGAAGTACAGTCACGTTAAAAAAACATAACCTAAAATTTTAGCACCGTTCATATATATAGAGTGATTACGGGCTAAAACTTTTTGTGTGGATTGTCACGAAAGAACTACCTTAGCAGCGGCTTTTGCTCTTGCTGATTTTCGGCAATACATTATTCTTGGATGTCTACCGAATAAAATGAGTGTTCATTTTATCAATAAATCATGGGTCGGACGGTGAACGGAGTTAAATTACCCCATGTGGGTTAATGAGGGTCGAATATCCGAATGGATGTGGTCAAATTCGTTTTGTTATTATAGTAAGTTGGTCCCTCAACAAATGTATATGTTTTGAAAGTTTATAATAGGAAAATATGGACAAGTTTTTATGTGTGACTTTTTTATTTATCAGCCAACGTTTCATCGACTTTGCAGACTTCTTCAGGGCTTCAAATAGTCATGCCACACATTCGTCTAAATTTTCTTGTTATCTTCGTTATTGTTTTTTTTTTAATTTGAGATTTCTTTATAAAAGGATCAAAAGAAAAAAGATTCTATTCTGTTTTTAAAAACTGTGTTACCTCATTCTATTTATGTTATTTCTGTTTTATATCTAATGTAATTGTTAATATAAAAAGAAAAGAAAGAAAAATTGTTTATGTGAATGTGCCAAATATTTTTGAAATTTGTGTTTCTGATGGTCTTCAATGATAACAAAGGGCGGATCCAGGGGGGGGGGGCGGAGGGGGCGACCGCCCCTCCATAGAGGCCCGTGCCTGGCAGAAGTGCAACACGTGCATCGCACGCAGAGGCCAAAAAACGGCGGCCAAATCGACAGGGAATTTATAACAATTTTTTTATTTTAATGAACCTAAAATATGAGATATGAAATTTGTAAAAAAAACATTTATTTTTTTAAAAAAATTTTAAAATTGAAAATAAAGTTCTATGTGTGTGAGTAGGGGGGGGGGCGGCGTCTCTGACCCACTTTCGAGATAAAAAGTAGATCTTATATACATCGGGCACCTTATATACATTCTCCCCCCCCCATAAAAAATTCCTGGATCCGCCCTTGAATGATAACAAAGTTAACAAGAAAATTTAGACGAATGTGTGACATGACCACTTGAAGCCCTGAAGAAGTCGGCAAAGTCGACGAAACATTGGCTGATAAATAAAAAAGTCCCACATAAAAACTTGTCCCGACTTTCCTATTACAAACTTTGAAATTAATACAGATTATGGACGGAAATGATAATAACAAATGTATATGTTTATTTGCTTCAAGCAGAGAACAACCTCATTAATTTCTCTTGAGGAATCAACAAATCAAGCAAGCAAAATTTTTTCATCAATTCTTTGAAAACCCATTAATATTTACCAGCCCATCTCCAAGAAAACACTTGTATTTTAATTATAATTGATATCCTTAATATATTGATACCTTAAACTGAGCAACCCCACATCCATTGCTTTTTGGTTTGTGATATTTATTCGGAATAGGTTTATTGCCTGAAATATGGATTATTTAATAAATTTATGTATAAATGAATAATTTTAAGAAACTGACCGTTAGAACATTTAAAGGTACAGTTTTCTTCAATTGCAGCATTAAGAATATCTTTGATATTTTCCATATTTTGAGCTTGGGTTAATAATTTTGAAAAGGTGTCTGATAAAATCTGCTCGGAAGTTAAAATTACATCTTTAATTTGATCAAATATACCTTCCCCAAAAGCTGGGGAATTTAATTGAAATAATATGAATATAATAACGATACGATAATTCATTTTAGTGAATATCTAACAGCATATTATCATTAATATATATATTTTAATCTTGTTTGGTTGTAATTTTTTAGCTATTGTAAAGTAACCTTATTAGTGTTCAGTGTTGCCAGCGATTGAAATTAAAAATCCCCTAGTTCAGTCTTCCAAATAGGCTAGAATCTGCCAGATTGCCGATCCTAGTCCCATCTAGCGGTAGACTCAAATAGTGAACATTGCTCCAACAAGAAATGCATTGAGAGTAATTTCTCTTTGTGATTTAAAAATATTTATTACAATTTTTTTTACTAATAAACTTCTTTCGCTTTAATAATAATAATAATAATACTAGACGATGGATAAAAATAATATGGTATTAAAAAAAACAATATTAATAAATTAGAAAACTGCAATACAAAATATTTTTAATTACAAATACCTACAAATTTACATATATCTATATATATAAAATTAAGGTTTTGTCTGTACATTGATCCAAATCACGCCAAATTTTGGTTGCACACGTTTCAAGCAAAGTTATCAACGAAAACACCCTCAACAAAATTCCTGTCTGCGTGTCTGTCTGTCTGTATGTTTCCGTCGTTTCCGAAAAGTTGCTCACGATTCACGTAAAAATGGCTGAAGGGATTATTATGAAATTTCATATTTACATCAGATGTCTTCTAACTTACGTTTTTAACAATAAAACGATTTGATATTTTGACCCCAGATGGGGGTTTGGGGGGCGCACGAATGAAAATTATCAAATAACTCCTAAACTATTAACTCTACCGCAAATTTTATTATGAGCAAAGTTGTAGGGGATGCGATTTCTGACAACTTTTGTTTAAAAAATTCCCCTAAAAACCACCCAAAAAGGGGGGGGGTCAAAATATGAAAATTCTTGCTCTTGGACCAAACTCAACCAAATTTTATATACAAAATCTGTGGGTCACTAGAAGGCTAGAAATGCAAAAACTAACCACCCAAAGGGGGGGGGTTAAAAAATGAAAATTCTTACCCTTAATAGCCAACTTAACCAAATTTTGTATATAGAATCTATGGGTCACTAGAAGGCTAGAAATGAAAAAACTGGGTGCGGGGGTAAGGTGCAGGGGGGGTGAGGGGTGCAGGATGAAGTGGATGGTTTAGGTGAAGGTCCAGAGGCATAATGAGGGAGGATCAGGTGAGGGTCCAGAGGCGTAGTGGGGTGGTGCGTGGTGGGTGGGGTGCGGAGTGGTGGTGCGGGGTGGAGGGCGCGGTGGTGGGAGTGGGGTGGTGCAGGGTGGAGTGGGGGGTTCAGGTGAGGGTCCAGAGGCGTAGTGGGGTGGTGCGGGGGCTGGGGTGCGTGGTGGTGGGGTGGGGGCGGTGGTTGTGCACGGGTGCGGGGGGCGGGAGGTGCTGGGTGTGGTGGGGAGTGGGGTTCATGGGCTGGGGGTCCAGGGGCAGTGCCTGGCTGGTGAGGGGTCGCCGAATGTGGACTATGCAGCTAGTATATATATATAAAATTAAGGTTTTGTCTGTACATTGCTCCAAATCACGCCAAATTTTGGTTGCACACGTTTCAAGCAAAGTTATGAACGAAAACACCCTCAACAAAATTCCTGTCTGTATGTCTGTCTGTCGGTATGTTTCCGTCGTTTCCGAAAAATTGCTCACGATTCACGTAAAAACAGCTGAAGGGATTATTATGAAATTTCATATTTACATCAAATGTCTTCTAACTTACGTTTTTAGCTATATAACGTTTTGATATTTTGACCCCAGAAGGGGGTTTGGGGGGCGCATGAATGAAAATTATCAAATAACTCCTAAACTATTAACTCTACGGCAAATTTTATTATGAGCAAAGTTGTAGGGGATGTGATTTCTGACAACTTTTGTTTAAAAAAATTTCCTCAAAAAGGGGGGAGGGTCAAAATTTGAAAATTCTTGCTCTTTGACCAAACTCAACCAAATTTTGTATACATAATCTGTGGGTCACTAGAAGGCTAGAAATGCAAAAACTGGGTGCGGGAGTAGGGTGCGGGGTGGAATAGAGTGGGGTGGGTTAGGGTATGGGGTGTGGGGGGGTAGAATGGAGGGAGTGAGGCGGAGTAGGGTGCAGGGGGCGAGGCGAGGGGGTCGAGGGGGTGGGATGAGGCGGAGTAGGGTGTGGGGTGAAGTAGGAATACAGGGGGCTAGGCGGGGTGTGTGGTTCGCGAGGGTGTAAGGCACGTGGTGGGGTGTGAGGTGCGAGGTGGTAGAGCAGGGTTGGTGGAGTGGGGTGTTCAGGTGAGGGTCCAGAGGGGTAGTGGGGTGGTACGGGGATGTAGGTCCGAGGTGGGTGGGGTGCGGGGTGGTGGTGGAGCCGGTGGGTTTCGGGGGGGGTCCAGGGGGCGTGCCTCCTGGACAGCAAGAGGGCCGCCGAAGGCTGGCCTTACAGCTAGTTGTGCATATTATTAATTTAATTTATTAAATATAGAATTCCAGCAATTTTTATAGCTGGAATTTATTTATATTTAACAAAGTTTCAATAAAGAGTCGTGTAGCTTTAGCTATTTCTTTTATTTAAAATATATATTGTATTTATTTTTCAATAAACATTGATTACGCTACCCCAAGAGCATGCGTTAAATATTCAACATCTAATCAGTGGCGTAGCGAGGGAGTGAGGAGAGGGGCAAGGGGGGGGGGGGGGGTCATCATGCCGTGCCACAAAGGGGCGCATTTTTAAGCGTGGAAAGAGAAAAATTTGAAATGATCAACTGTGATGATATTATTGATAAATTTGCTTATCAAAAGCAATGAAAATTTATAATCATATTATTATTCTTAGAGATAATAAATATTTACTTTTTTATTGTTTTAAAACTGCGTGTTTTTAAAATATTTCCTTATAAATATGTAAAATAAATAATAGGTATCTTTTGAACAAATTCTAGATCAGTGGTTCCCAACCTGGGGGCGATCGCCCCCCAAGTGGGCGATTTCAGTTATCAGGGGGACGATGAGTATTCGCAAATGGGGGGGGGGGGGGGGAATTAAAATACACTTTCCTTGCTTCGAGTTGTTAAATGTAATTTTCATTCTCAAATATAAATAATATACTTATATATATATAATCAAAAGCTTGGCTGAAACTTTTTTATTTTTAACCGACTTCAAAAAAGGAGGAGGTTCTCTATTCGACTGAATTTTTTTGTGCCTATGTTACCTTATATCTCCGCCAATTGTGAACCGATTTTGAAAAAAAATTTCGCATTGGGTTCAGTCTACCTTCCGATTGGTCCCATTTTTTTCATAGGTATTAGACCTTTTTGTTAGGTTTGTTTAGGCCTAACTTCTTTGTTTATGAACCGATTTCGATGATTCTTTTTTTATTGGAAAGGGGGTATCTTAGGGATGATGCCATATTAATTTGGTCAAGTTCTGATGATATGATCACTATTAATAACAACACTAAAAGAGGAAAATAAAAATAATTTTTAAGAAAAAATAAAACCAACTTCAAAAAATTAAATGCAACAAATAAAATACACTAAAAGGTATAAAATAATTATTATCTTATTTAGTTACAACTAAACGACGAAATATTAACATGAAATTACTTTTTGAAGTCGGTGCCAAACATATACCTTTTATGAATCGCACTCGACGGATCATACTTAGTACGTTTGGAGGGTATGCTCGCTTATAGGTATAGTTTGTTTGGCACCGACTTCAAAAAGTAATTTCATGTTAATATTTCGTCGTTTAGTTGTAACTAAATAAGATAATAATTATTTTATACCTTTTAGTGTATTTTATTTGTTGCATTTAATTTTTTTGAAGTTGGTTTCATTTTTTTCTTAAAAATTATTTTTATTAAAATGAAATTTTATATATAAATAACCTTATATATCTTATTATATTAAACGAGCAATTCTTGTATATATAAATGTTGCAGTAAATACCCGTTTTTAGTAAGGACGCATTTTTAATAGTTAAAACGCGTTTATTAGAAGAAAAGTTGTAGTTGATGTCCGCCTCTCTGATGTAATGGTCAGCATCTCTGGTTGGCAAACCGGAGGTCTCGGGTTCGATTCCCGGCTATACCCAGACATTTTTTCTGTAAGTATAGGGTCTGGTAATAAAAATTAAGTGAAAGATAAATTTAAACTAATTTATCGCGCGGAGAATTTACCACTGCTCGAAGCCCTTAAAAATCTTAGTAAATTGGATTGTATCTAACCTTCTGAGATTTGGCACGTGATCCCGGCTTCTTTCCGTCTACTCTGTTCTTTTCACGATGGAGGGGCCATCCCATACAGGGGATGCACCTTCTGGTGTATCTCCTTCTCTCATCAATATCATAAAAAAAAAAAAGAGTTGGCGAAAGCGCTTGTTCGACTTTCATCCGTCTAGACCTAAATAGGAGACCAAGCTTGCGCGCTGCAGCTTTAGCAGTGGTTGAGATATGGTCATTCTATGAAAGGTCAGACCCTAGAGTTACTCCTAGCATTGAAATTTTATCCCTGAATTCTAGTGAGTTTGAGTCGAATGATATGTTTGGGATGTTTCTGTCGACGCGCCTAGAAATAAGGCAACACTGAGTTTTCACAGATTAATTAACATTTTCTTAATAGTAAATATATTTTTAAACTTTTTTTTTTCTTTTTTATTGAGGCTTTGAGAGCCCCCCTTAGAGAGGCTTCGTGACTCCCCAGGGGTCGCGACTCACAGATTGAAAAACACTGCTCTAGGACATCTGATCCCAAATTCAAATTTTTTGTCAAAATCAGAAATTTCACAAGGCTATATTATAGTCTTGCCATTTTTTCGTTATTCGGCAAAAGTTTTTTCTAGATATTTCATTTTAAATATATTATTTCAATTCTCTAGGACCGTCTGTTCCCAAATTTACTAAAATTTCTATAAATTTATAATTTTCTTATTAATATATCAAAGAATAATTAACACATTAACGAGAATTGTTTTTGATCGCGCTTTTTAAACAAGATATATATCACGAGACTACTGCTGATTGAGGCTATTGGAGTCTGCTGAGTCTTAAGTCTGGACGAAGAGAATGAAAAAGATATGATCCATTTAGCTATAATCCAACGGCTTTTTGCGTTTAGCCCGCATGACACTTGGATGGATCACCAAATGAATTTGAAATCTGAGATGTTATATATTCAATCTCCCAGTCCAGAGCGCCCGATCTGTTAGCATTTTAACATTAACTTAATTAATTTTTTGTCTCGTAGTTTTATAAAACATACACCTATATTCCATATTATCAGTATGTCATCAAGAGAAAAAATAAAATTCGACGATGAAAACAGACAATTTCAAAGAGAATGGGAAGATTTGTATTTCGTTGTACCAGTTAAAAATAAAGCGGAATGTCTTATTTGTCGTGATTCGATATCAACTATCAAATTATACAACATGAAAAGGCATTGTGATCAAACTCATAACGAAATTGAACAACTTACTACTGCTGAAAGAAAAACTAAACTACAAATACTTAAAAGTAGCCGCCTATAACTTCTCAATAAAATATATTTCAGCACAATCAAACGCGATTGTTAATGGCAGCTTAAGAATTTCCTATATTATTGGGAAGAAAATGAAACCATTTACAGATGGTGATTATATTAAAAAATGTTTGATGGCTGCAGTAGAAGAAATTGCTCCGGAGAAAATTTGAGCTTTCACTTAAATCAGTCTGTCTCTTCAAACTGCTCGCAGAATTAACGGCATAGTGACCCATAATTCTGAAACAATTAATGATGTTATAGGAAAATTAAGGATAATGCGGAACTTTCTATTTTTATTCGGGGAGTTGACAATCAAATGAATATATAGGTTTTAAATTTTCTAATTCCGACTTATCCATATCAAATTCAGGATTTTAAAATCAAAATCAAACTTTTTCAAATCAAAAGCAGAATTTATTAATAAAAAGTTGAAAAAATAGAAAAAAGTTATAGTTAAGAAAAAGGTTTTGGGGGTCGGGTTAGGCCAGCGGTTAGCGTACAAGCCTACTAATCAAGTGGACTCGGGTTCGAATCCGACTCGAGGCAACCGGCTAAAAATCTGTTCCCTACATAGAAGTCATAATTTAATAATAGTTTCGTAAATTAGCTGATGGCTAGAAGGGTCGAAAAGCCAGAAAAAAGTTTTAATTTAATTTAACTCTTAGGAAAAGTGTTCAGGTAAAAAGCTAAAATTTGGTGCATGATAAGATATTTGCATACCAATTTTCATCTCATCAACTAAAACCTTTCAAGATTAGTATTTTGTAATTTCAAGAAACCTTTTCAGGTAAAAAGCTATAATTTAAATGTAAAATATGCATTGTTTTATAGAAATTCTGATTTTTAAAATTCCGAATTTGATTTTTAATATCCTGAATTTGATATGTAAAAGTCCGAATTTGAAGTTAAAACCCTATAACAGAGGAATTTATCGATCTTGTGAGTTTAAACGACACTACAACTGGAAGTTATAATTTAAAGATGCAGCCCTAAAGTGACTACAAGACCAAAAACTTGATTTAAAAAAATTATGTGGAATTGTGAGTGATGGTGATGGAGCACCTGCAATGATCGGTAAAAACCTGGGGGTCGTTTGTAAGGAAATTGGCGAAGTTGGTCAGAGTCCAAATTATTTTGATATTTTTATTTGCCATTGTGTTTTACTTATTGAAAATTTATGTGCGCAAACATTAGATATGTCTCACGTAATGTCCATTGTTATTAAAACTATTAATGCTTTAAAACATCGTCAGATTCAAGAGTATCTTCGCGAATTGGAATCTGAATACGGAGATCTGATTTATTATTGCAAATTGAGTCGCGGAAAGGGCCTTATTAAGGTTTTGGGAGTTGAGAGAAAAAATTTCTATTTTTATGAATGAAAATGGGCAAGACATCACAATGAACAGTGGCTGTTAGATTTATGTTTTCTTACAGATATAACAACCAAATTGAACGAACTCAATCAGCTCCTTCAAGGTGATAATAAACTGATAACAGATTGCCATGAACACATAAAAGCATTCATTTTGAAATTAAACCTCTACGAAAATCACCCGAGGTCAAATAATTCGACGCACTTTCCTCTTTTAATTAATTTTAAAAGTACCCAAAAAAAAGAATTTTCGAAATATTCAAGCGAAATAAAATAAGCTGACGTGTTCTGATGTGGCCATCCACTTGATTTTACCATACAACCTGACCCCTCACTTAAATTAATATTTAATAAAATTATTTATAATCATGTAGGGGAGGGGGTTAGTTTTTGTATTTTTAGACTTCTGGGGACCCACTGATTATGTATACAAAATTTGGTTGAGTTTGGTACAAGAACTATTTTCATTTTTGCCCCCCCCCACCCATTTTGGGCTGTTAGATTTTGCATTTTTAGACTTCTGGGGTCCACTGATTATGTACACAAAATTTGGTTGAGTTTGGTACAAGAACTATTTTCATTTTTTGCCCCCCCACCCCATTTTGGGCTGTTAGTTTTTGCATTTTTAGACTTCTGGGGACCCACTGATTATGTATACAAAATTTGGTTGAGTTTGGTACAAGAACTATTTTCATTTTTTGCCCCCCCACCCATTTTGGGCTGTTAGATTTTGCATTTTTAGACTTCTGGGGGTCCACTGATTATGTATACAAAATTTGGTTGAGTTTGCTCAAACGACCTAGTGGGCCTTGCTTATGATCCGCCACTGATTGGAATTGATAGATCTCCAATCTAGTATTAATTTGAAATACATGTTTGAGACAAATAATAAAATTGAATTTTATCAAAGATATATCCAAGTAGATAAGTTTCCTAATTTAACACAACTAGCACTAGGTATTATATCTGCTATGTGTAAAATTGTAAAAATCGTAGGAAACTTACAGATCAAAATTTAACAAATCAACTTCGTTGTGCCTCCTCTAAATTAGAAGTTAATATTAAAAAAATTGCGGATACAATTGAAAAACAAATCTCACTTTCAATTTCATACAGATAAGAATTACATTAGTTAAAAATAAGATTAATATAATTAAATAATAAATTTATAAATATGTATGAAACTTCGTATTGCATAAAATATTAAAGACATTTAGTATATTGTACCTGTTTTAAAAATATTTTTCCTAATAATTTTAATAAATCTAAAATTTCTTCAAAGTTTCAGATGGGGCCCATTATTGAATTTAAATTTATTTCTTGTATTGTGGCCCAGTTCACATTTCGGTTTTTTTCATTGGCCCGGCAACGATTTTGGGTTGGAGATAGCTGCCGTAAGCCTTTCATATTTTAAAAAATTAAACAAGTAAATATTTTGAAAATAGACAAGGCTATCTTAGAGATTATCTTGAGTTAAAATAAAATATATATATTTAGGAAAAATGGATTAATAGTTATAAATACATGTATAAATTCTGATAGTTGTTCTCATCCATCATAGAATATTAATTCTTCATCTGGATATAAATATTTTAAGATAAGTCTACTGTACTGATTAGGGAATATTGTTGTGTGGCTTTTACCGTAAAATCTCAATTATAATACGCACCTGTAATTT
The DNA here is from genome assembly GCA_024734495.1 of Forficula auricularia. Taxonomy (NCBI): domain Eukaryota; kingdom Metazoa; phylum Arthropoda; class Insecta; order Dermaptera; family Forficulidae; genus Forficula; species Forficula auricularia. The sequence continues at coordinate 10,014,909 of JALMQS010000030.1, read as the reverse complement.
AAAAAAGGATTAATATAATTAAAAATTCAAAGCGACCCCGGTATTCCTAGATCTCGCGAAACAATACCTAATACTGATATATTTATTTAATATCGAAATAAAAAAAAATATTGTAATATGTATTGATTTGTAACAAGGGTATGTTTTTAAATAAAAAATTTATATGTTGATTATGACAGGCATGTAAGTATTCGAAACGCCGTTATACGACATCATAAAAGTAAAAAACCTGTCTTATGTTCAACCAAAAAATAAAATAAGAATCAGTTTAAGAGAATAACACATCGTCAGAATCCTCCTTAAAAAAATTAAATTATTTTGATTTAATTTTGAAAAAATAAATGAGATTGAAGTGACTGGTTTAAAAGTGGAATGAATATTGTGAACTGATAATATTTTCTTAGTATATTCGGATAAGCCTTTTATGTATGGTAAAGATAAATATATATCTTAAATTTTAGTTATTATTCCTATTAATGTTAATTTCAAAAAGAATTTCGTATTAAAATTAATATTACCTAAAAGTAAAACTTGGCTCACGAATGTATTTTATACATTCAAAAGTGTGCATCTAAGTAACATTGAACGTTTAATACGATTCTATGTTAATTCTATGTTAATGTAATCTTTCTAAAACTTTGAGAGTATTTGCAGGGAATTTCACTTGTCAATTTCATATTTATTTTACGAATAAAGCATGAATATAATTGAACAAATAAGTTAAGATATAAACAGGACAAATATGGGTAAAATAAATATTCGAACATGTCAGAGAGTAAGTTGTTTAATTTTCAAGCAAAAGAATCATACAATATATACAACGGGAGAAGTATAAATAGTTTCACTAGACACAAAGGTTGAATCTGAATGACTGTTGGTCGTCATAGATCAGTTTCAACTGCTTCGAATTTAATTGCCTTGTAATTAGCAGGGCAACCACATTTATCTGTTGGCCTTTTCTGATTTTTATTTAATTTGGTTTTTTAAAATAAAAGCAGTAGAGTCAATTTTCTAGGAGTGGATTTTCATATGCTTTTTGAGATAAGACTTTAGTGAGAAACCCTTCTCGCAGTGTTCACAGGCGAAAGGCTTTTCGCCTGTATGTAAAAGTAAATGGTTCTTGAGATTCCCCTTCTGTGAAAAACCCATCTCGCAGTGATCACAGACGAAAGACTTTTCGCCTGTATGAGTTAATAAATGCCTTTTGAGATTACTCTTATCTGAAAAACCCTTCTCACAGTGATCACAGACGAAAGGCTTTTCGCCTGTATGAGTTAATAAATGCCTTTTGAGATCACTTTTTTGTGAAAAGCCCTTGTCGCATTGATCACAGACGAAAGGCTTTTCACCAGTATGTAAAAGTAAATGGCTCTTGAGATGCCCCTTCTGTGAAAAACCCATCTCGCAGTGATCACAGACGAAAGGCTTTTCGCCTGTATGAGCTAATAAATGTCTTTTAAGATTACTCTTATCTGAAAAACCCTTCTCACAGTGGTCACAGACGAAAGGCTTTTCGCCTGTATGAGTTAATAAATGCCTTTTGAGATCACTTTTTTGTGAAAAGCCCTTGTCGCATTGATCACAGACGAAAGGCTTTTCGCCTTTATGAATAATCAAATGACTTTTGAGAGATCCTTTTTCTGAAAAAGTCTTATCGCATTGATCACAGACGAAAGGCTTTTCGCCTTTATGAATAATCAAATGATTTTTGAGAGATCCTTTTTCTGAAAAAGTCTTATCGCATTGATCACAGACGAAAGACTTTTCGCCTGTATGAGTTAATAAATGCCTTTTAAGATTACTCTTATCTGAAAAACCCTTCTCACAGTGGTCACAGACGAAAGGCTTTTCGCCTGTATGAGTTAATAAATGCCTTTTGAGATCACTTTTTTGTGAAAAGCCCTTGTCGCATTGATCACAGACGAAAGGCTTTTCACCAGTATGTAAAAGTAAATGGTTCTTGAGATTCCCCTTCTGTGAAAAACCCATCTCGCAGTGATCACAGACGAAAGACTTTTCGCCTGTATGAGCTAATAAATGCCTTTTAAGATTACTCTTATCTGAAAAACCCTTCTCACAGTGGTCACAGACGAAAGGCTTTTCGCCTGTATGAGTTAATAAATGCCTTTTGAGATCACTTTTTTGTGAAAAGCCCTTGTCGCATTGATCACAGACGAAAGGCTTTTCGCCTGTATGAATAAGTAAATGGCTTTTGAGATCAGCTTTTCTCGAGAAACGCTTATCACATTGATCACAGACGAAAGGCTTTTCGCCTTTATGAATAATCAAATGACTTTTGAGAGATCCTTTTTCTGAAAAAGTCTTATCGCATTGATCACAGACGAAAGGCTTTTCGCCTTTATGAATAATCAAATGATTTTTGAGAGATCCTTTTTGTGTAAAACATTTATCGCATTGATCACAGACGAAAGGCTTTTGGTCTGTATGCTTGTTATTAGAATGATTTCCCGAACATTGATTAGTTTGTTTTGGTTTCAATTTTTCTTGATCTTTAGGACATTGTAAAGACCGTTTGGCGGCATTATATCGATTATGAAAAGTCAATTTAGGGGCCTTCTCGCTCTGAGGAATCATGGCAATAAGGGGTTCCGATTTAATCTCAGCACCGTTTTTCCGATCGCTCAGATGACTTGTGAAGAGTTCATCTTCTGAATAGCCTTCCTGACTTTCCCATCCAGACAAACATTCTTCACAATAATAATCTTCACTAGTTTCAGTATCTGTAAAAAAATAAATGTATTAAAAAAATGAAATTTAATATCGAGCAGAAAAGTTTATTGTAGTTTAGTTATTTTTAATTGTGAAATCATTCAATAATATCGTTAGATAAGTAGTATATAATATGCTAAGGAATTAATTTAGAATTCATTTATCAATGAAAATTATTAGAAATAGAATCTTGAAAAACTTAATCCCTTGAATATCCTAATGGCTTGCGAAATGGAGGACATTTTCATCTAAATTAGAATTTGAAGAATGCTTCCAAGGTTATTAATCAAATAAATGAACTTACCATCAGCTGATGTATTACTTCTCAATTGAAATTTCATTTTTAAAATCAAATGTAATTTTCTATGTATACATTTCAATTGATGTTTGTACAGGAATTCTTCGCTAATAAACATTGTGTGGCAATCAAAGCACAAGAAATGTGGCCCTGAAAAGATAAAATTTCAATTTTTAGTTAGATATAAATGTGCAAGGCCCAAATGGACACTAGCGAGTTAAAATCGAGTCCAAGAGAATATAAATGAACCAATTCGGACTTGATTCGAATTAAATATATATATATACCGGTTGAGTTTTTTTATCTTGAGACAGTATTATATAACTCATAAACAGTGCATATATGAAAAAAAGTTTCAAATAAAAGTTTATTTATATCGAGGGGAAAACTAAACTACACTATTGTTTGTGGACCTAGAACAAGCTTTGAAGGGTATTTCAAGGTCAACTTCTGTTTTTTAAATGGAAACCTATATATTTCTTTACTGATACTTAATCTAAAAAAAACAAAACAATCAATAGGGTAGTTTAGTTTCCCCCTCGATATAATTAAACTTTTTTCCATATAATGCACTGTTCTTGAGTTATAATACTGTCTCAAGATAAAAAAAACTCACCCGGTATATATGTAAAACAAAATTACGGGTTCCAACCCAGCCAGAGGCAAAAATATAAAAATCAATTAAATTAGGGAACGAAGAAAATGTTTTTATTATAGACAAAAGGATCAGCCGGGGTTCGAACCCGGGATCTTCGCATGTGCGCTGCGATGCCTTCATTAGAGCCTTAGCTCTCTATCCTTTTGGCCACTGATCCCCGAACTCAAGCTAATACCTATTGTCTATATGAATTTGGAATTTCATTTTTAATCTCTTCTACGTTCATTTTTGCAGCTCTGTAGTGGCCGGACTATTATTATATTATATTAAACTATTATTATATTATATTCAAATGCCTCCCAATCTATCACATTCTTTACCCCAGGGCGCAATCACAACGAGGCCGTGTCGAAAGACAATTATAAATTAATCTTTAAAGAATTTGGTGTCGGTTCTAGGTGAAACATTTTAATAGATAATAAGTAAAAAATATTTTTCTAGGTGGGTTTCACAAATAAAACAAATATGTTTTGAGTTTTTATCTCGATATATATTTCGGGTTATGAGCCCAGCAGTTTTCTTTTGTAACTCCTGATGATGGGCTCATAACCCGAAATATATATCGAGATAAAACTCAAAACATATATTTGTTTTATTTGTAAAACCCACCTAGAAAAATATATTTTTACTTATTATCTATTAAAATAAATTAGGAAACACAGATCGACCTTTGGGTTTGTGATAGATTGGGAGGCGTTTGAATATAATAAAAATCAATATTTGAAAAATAATAACGCCTTTCTCGCTCCAAGAACTGACAATCCCTGGTTCTAAAGAAACCCGACGCCTTCGTCTAGCGGACTACTTCAATAACCAGGCAGGAAATTGCGTAACCTGATAAACAGAACTAGATCAATGAAAATCCAGATTCAATGACCTTCTCAACTGTCCGAGAACCCACTATCACGGGAAGAAATTCATGGACACATCTTCAAACTTAAAAACATACAAAAAACATCTGGAGAAGATGGTATCATTGCCAAGCTAGGAAAAATCTCTTGTGGGGCTTTGCCCGCCCATACAACTAATAATAATAATAATATATAATGATTAATAAAATTGAATCTAGTGGAAGTTTATTATAATTAAACCAATTTATTATTTTATTTAAAGCCAAAACAATTATTAAAATTAACACAAAATAATTATATTATAGATTAAAATAAGTTTGTTAAATATAATCTGTTCAAGGTATTTAAAATCTGCATAAGATTCTGATCAATTCGAAGCAAAAATGAATTTTTTCTATTTAAGGCTAGACACACGCAGTCGATTTTAAGTCAGGCGATAGTTTAGTTGATGGACATAAATATATTAAGTTTAATGTAGGTGCATACACAACACAACTGCAGATTAACTCGATTGTTTAATCAAAAGTGATCGATGAGCACTTATGATAAAAAAAAAATCGAGCTTAGTTAGTTAATTAGAGTTGGTTATAAATTGATAATTCATCATGATTTCAAACCAACCCAACTATATTGTTGTGTCAACTGAAAATCCACTGTGCGTGCCTAGCCTAAATGTTTAATTTAAAACAATAATAGAAAATTAACAATGTTCGATATAGATGAAATTTAATTATTTAATAAATAAACAAAATCTTTTAATTATATTCCATGATAAGTGGAAGCTAACCTGTATACATTGGATATTTGGGTTCCATGATTGCAATTTCAGCCATAATGGATATATTTTCTCCTAGTTCAAACAAATATTTAAAAGCATATAATATTGAATGGAATAGTCTTTTAATATTTAACAAGTCTATATTCTTGAATATTAGTGTACTCGAAATAAAATAACATGTATCATAGATAAAGTGAAAAGCAATGTAAATAAATTCTTTGTCTGGACCAGTGTTGCCAGTGATGGAAATTATAAATCCACTAGTTTGAAAAAGCCGCCAGATTCGAACATGAACCTGCTTTATCGAAACTAACTTCTATTTTATAAATATTAGCATTAATTATACCTATATATGTATATATATATAGATAGATAGATATAGATATAGATAAAAGCAACAATTATTTTTTAAACCTTAAAAGATATCTATATTCATTGAAAAAAATCAATTTTCAAGTTTCAATTTTTCATAGATTAAAATTTAATTTATATTTCATTTATTTCTTTATTTTTCTAAAGCTTTTTTTAATATGTATTTTAATTATAATGACAGTAATTTTAAAAATTATTGAGTTCTTTATTATCTTTAAAAAAAAATGCACGATATTTGAATTTGGTTTGACAGTTTTTCAAATTAACTGTTCTCAAACAAATTTCTTTTTTACTACTAAGCACTTTGTTTAACACAACATACTGTAATACTGTACCAAAATATATATTGATTTAGTAACATATTTAATATAAGGTAAGCTTAAAATTATATTATTTCAAACATTTAAATACTGTCCACCTAAAATAAAAATGTTTAAGGCCATTGCTATTCATACGACAATCGTATGAATAATTATTTTTTTATTCGTACGATTGTGGGAATGAATAGTCACTTCCAAATTTTAAACATGTTTTTATTTCATATTTTCTTACAAAATTATTTTTTTTTAGCTTACAAAATTAAAAAGTTTTTCTGAGAAAAAATATTAGTATTTTCGTATCATGGATGCCAAAATTATTTGTGAATTATGCAATAAGACATTTGGCAGGCAATCTGAAAAGAATAGACATTTGAGAAATATTCATAAAGTTGTCGAGATAAATAAATCTAAAAAAAATCATATTTTATGTCCATTGTGTCCTAAAGAAAAAAAAGAACCTCTTGGATATCATGATGTTTTAATTAAACATTTGACGCAAACACATTCTCAAAATATTAAACAATCTAATTTGGAATTTATAAGTTTAGAAGAGTTTGAAGTTTGGAGACACCTAGAAAATAGAGACGTTGATTATACATATAGTCATGGATCATCAGATACGAGTGGTTTAGTGACTCGTAAATATTACGAATGTAATCGAAGTGATATTAGAGGTACCTATGCTCTTTTCATAATGTGGAGTAACTAAACCTAAACATATATTCATTTATTAATTTCACAATTCTAATTTAGGATTTATCAGTAAAAGTCAAAAAATTAATTCAAAATGTAGAGGGAGCATTAAAATTTCAGGAGTATGTCCTTCAAGATTCAGTGTAAAAATCGAAAGAAATGGTAAGTGTTTATACCTACTATTTATAATTATCATTATATATATATAATATTATATTGTATGTATGTAAGCTCGAAACACCCACACACGAAGACGAGTGGAGGGGGAAGACAAGGACAAGCAAGCGACATAATAGATTGAGACATCAAGCAGTAGAGAGTCAATTTAAAACGCTCAATACAAACACATTGTTAATATACAATATTTAATAACCAGATATTATATAAATTCACTTATATTAAACATCATTGTTAAAACTAAATAAAGGACCTGAAATTTCGAGTTTCACATTTCAGGTAAATAATATAAACCTCATTGTAAATATCTGTATATATTAATAAACACTTCACATTTCAGTGGAACACGATTTTTATCTACCTCGCACCCATCCCACTTATATATTTTTTTCCACCCAGTGGCGTACTTCTCGAAGAAATCAAAACCAGCACAAAAAAAGAAACCAGCAATTTTCTTATAATGCTTGGCAATAAAAGAGGCTATTCTTTATTGGCAATATTGGTTAATCGGAAAAAAATTCACAGTCATAACCGATCACAAACCACTAGAAAACTTAAAAGTCAAAGTAAGGACAGACGAACCTCTTGGAGATTTGATACACTACTTATCACAATACAATTTCGACATAAAATATGCTCCTGGAAAGGACAATTTGGAAGCAGATGCCTTATCCAGGAACCCAGTTCTGGAATCCTTTGAAAATGAAGAAGATGTGCTAAAAACAGTCAATTTAATATCAATAGAAGAAATAAAGGAAGACCAAAGATTAAATGAACATGAAATAAAAAATTCAAAAAAAGTAATAAACAGAGGAGATATAAAATTTAAGATAACAAAAAATAGTAAAACTAGAATATTTGTATCCAAACCATTTGGCATGGAACTAATAAAAAAGATCCATGAATTTTACGGTCATATTGGAACGAAACACCTAATTGCCAAAATCAGACCAAACTATTATTTTAAAAATATGGATAGAGAAATAGAAAAATTCTGCAGAGAATGCAAAATATGTAACGAGAATAAAACGAGATCAATAAGGAAATTAGGCCTGACATCAAAACTGGGTCCTGCCACAACACCTTATGAAATAATGTCAATAGATACTATAGGCGGTTTTGGAGGTAATAACTCAACAAAGAAATATCTCCATATCTTAATTGATCATTTCACAAGATTTGTATTCTTCACAACATCCATAGGTCAAACAGCAAAAGAATTTATAAAACTAATTGATCCCATCACAAAAGATAATAACATCAAAATAATACTAGGAGATCAGTACGCAGGCATAAACTCCACAGAATTAAAAAAATATTTAAAAGAGAAAAATATAGAACAAATATTTACATGCACTGATTGCCCTGAATCGAATGGTCTAATTGAGAGGGTTAACCAGTCGATCTCAAACAGAATCAGATGCAAAGCAAATACGGATAAAAAAAGATCCTGGCCTAAACTGGCAAAAGAAAGCATAGAAGAATACAACAAAACAATACATAGTGTCACAGGATTCTCACCAATGTACTTATTGTACGGCAAGGATACAAGTATAGTACCAGAGGAATTTATATCAGTAAGAAATCTTGAAGAAGACAGAAAAAAAGCATTAGAGAACTCAAATAAAAATTTCATACAAAATAAAACAAGACTAGATAAAAATAAAAAAAAATATGAATTCAAGAAAAACGACTTAGTGTATGTAGATACAGGGAACAAATTAAATAGAAAAAAATTAGACAAGATAAGAAAAGGCCCATTTAAAATACTACAAAGAGTTTCAAACTCTATATACAAAGTAAATTACACAAAAAAGGAAGAAATCACACACTTTTCCATGTCAATAAACTGATACCCTTCTCTCAAAATTCCTCCGCGGGGGGGGAGATGTAAGCTCGAAACACCCACACACGAAGACGAGTGGAGGGGGAAGACAAGGACAAGCAAGCGACATAATAGATTGAGACATCAAGCAGTAGAGAGTCAATTTAAAACGCTCAATACAAACACATTGTTAATATACAATATTTAATAACCAGATATTATATAAATTCACTTATATTAAACATCATTGTTAAAACTAAATAAAGGACCTGAAATTTCGAGTTTCACATTTCAGGTAAATAATATAAACCGCATTGTAAATATCTGTATATATTAATAAACACTTCACATTTCAGTGGAACACGATTTTTATCTACCTCGCACCCATCCCACTTATATGTATATTAGGTTTGGTTTCTGTGAAATATTTTGAAACACATATAGGACATGTTGATGAATTAAGAACTAAAAGATTATCAAAAGCAGAACAAAAGATTATCGCAGAAAAATTAACTGCAGGAGTTACTGCAAGACTTTCATTCAGTGAAGAAATCACTGAAGAAGATTTATATATTGAAGAACATACCACAAGCAAAATACATCACGAAGAAGAAATTAATGATTTAATTAAAGAGAAAAACGATGACCAAAATTCAAAGATATTAATCGAATTCGAAAAAAGACGACAGGTGTCTATCTGAAAAAAATTGCTTTGAAACACTAATAATAAATCAAAAATCTTAAATTTATAGATTCTAGCAGAAGGGCTGTTTAATTATGTCAATTCTTTGAATGAAAGTTCATTAGAAAGATGTATGAAGGTTTTCACAAAATTTAAAAATGCATGAAGAAATTCGAAAACAGATGTACTATTCAAATAAAAAAAAATTAAGACAGGTTAGTTTGCATAAATAATAATTACTTTAATCCCCTTTTTCTTCAATTCAAATAGTATTGAGCAAGATGAATTTAAATGCCTATTGACGAATATTGTTTTTTTTTATTTTTCAGAATGATAATGTTGATTTAGCTCTGTCTGGCAATTTATTATGAGGTAATTTTTATATTTCCATCCTTGTTAAGGTTTTACCCTGGTTTTCCTCAACAGCTTAAGGCGAATGCCGGGATGGCTATTTCACTTTTCCCAGGAAGAGCTTTTTGCTATTTTTTAAAATGTTTGAATGAATGTTTTTCGTCTTTGTAATTAATAATCTACAAATATTATTTTAATTAAATTTGTTTTGTTTTTAATTCAATAGAATGTACATATATGACCCAGGGATCCATTTCCTTGCAGGTCTAGGTAAAATAAATAAATAAAATTATATTTTCTTACATTTCATTGTCTCCTTTAATTAAGATCAATATCAAATCAGACTAAATAAATTCTATATAAAATTAATACTTATAAAAAAATTTTTTAATAAAATTGTTTATCATTTGAACTATTTTTTTCTTAATTTTAAAAATATTGAAAGCAACAGATAATAAATTCTATTTGGACGATATATATATGTTAATATTAGCAAAATAGATTTATAGGTATAGGGGTATAGCAGTGGGGCGCATCCAGGATTTTAATAAGACTAGCACGGGAAAAATATATTTACTTGCATTCTTAAAAATAAGCAACCGTCCCACTTATGGAAATTCTTTTGTTTTTTGTCTTAATTTTTAGTGAAAATATTTATTAAAATTTACCAACTATCTTTCTCATTATCATTTGTTAATTTTTTTCACTTTTACTTTTATTTTTTTCTGTCCTGGGGGGGGGGGCTTCAGCTGAAGCCCCCACCCAGTGGTTGTGCCACTGAGGTATAGGCTAATATTTATCAAATAGAAGTTAGTTTCGATAAAGCAGGTTCATGTTCGAATCTGACGGCTTAAGTGGCCCGCCTAATTCTTCTGATTGTATGCCACAAAGTAGAACTTCAAAATAATTCTCGTTGATGTATCAATTATTCTTTGATATATTAATGAGAAAAATTATAAATTTATTTAATATCTTATTATATTAAACGAGCAATTCTAGCCCGAAAAGGAGTTATACGAAACCAACCGAGTCGAACTCTGAATATGTATATATATACTATCGGAATCGGAGTCGATTTGCACATATTCGGTTCTATTATGTGGTTTGATTTAATAAAAATATTGTAAATAATTTGTATTATATTATTAATAATTATATTAATATAGATCTACTTCACTTTTAATTAGACGGTTCAGTCGGCGTCAGCCAACCGAACCATCTAATAAAATTTAGGGAACGCGGTGTTGGTTTATAGTGAAACATTGTTAAAATTAAATTAGGTTGGAGTTGGTGGTGTTTCACAAGGAGAAAAATTAAAATACAAAGATTTTTTAGTTTACTCTATATATTTCGAGCTCTTAACTCATCGTCAGGAGAACATTGACTAAAGATAACATGATATTTTGAACAGAATTTATTTTAATTTTAATATGATGGACAGTTATCTCATTTTCTATTTAAAAAAATTAATAAAAATTAAAAATAAACCCACCATAGAGAGCGATGAGAGTGTATGGTGGGTTTATTTTTAATTTTATTTATTTTTTAAATAGAAAATGAGAGATGAAATTTTCGCTATGCACCCTCATTGCATTCCATAGTTTATTACCCTCCTTTATAACACATACATAATTTTCGGCAACTTCCAAGTATAAATATCTTTTCTTTATTCCAGCACTTTGTCCCCCTACATCTGTTCTTTCGGCTCTAAAGCCATCCCATCCTTCTGATAATTCTTTCATATTTACACTAAGTCATAAATAACTGTCCATCATATTAAAATTAAAATAAATTCTGTTCAAAATATCATGTTATCTTTAGTCAATGTTCTCCTGACGATGAGTTAAGAGCTCGAAATATATAGAGTAAACTAAAAAAATCTTTGTATTTAAATTTTTCTCCTTGTGAAACACCACCAACTCCAACCTAATTTAACGAACCATCTAATTTGCCAGCCCGAAAAGGAGTTATACGAACCCAACCGAGCCGAACTGAATATATACTAACCGAACCTCCGAAATTTTAGTCCGGGCGGGGTGTGTTTCGGGCTCCCATTTTTTTCTAATCAAACATATATTGAAAAACCGAACCAGCCAATCGTCGGGCGGGGTGTTTTTCGGGCTCCCATTTTTTTTTCTAATCAAACACATTGAAAACTGAACCAGCCAATGGTCGGGTGGGGTGTGTTTCGGGCTCCCAATCGTCGGATATATAATAATATATATAAATGACATTGTGAGAGTGACTAAGCAAAGTGATATTTATCTATTTGCCGATGACACGCTAATAACTATGGTGGGTGACGATTATAACAAAAATAACTTTTAAGGAGTTCGGTGTTGGTTCTAGGTGAAACATTTTAATATAATAATAAAACTTGAGTAAGATACGAGGTAGGTTTCACAAAAAAAGAAATAAAACAAAATTGAGTTTTGAATTCGATATATTTCGGGGGTTAGCCCATCATCAGGAGTCTAAGAAAACTGATTATATATTGGAAAAATAGTTTTACAAGTAACAATTTTTAAAATTTTTTTTAAATGTCGTGAGGGGAAAGTAGGGGAAGAGGAGAAGTTGTTCTAAGAATTAATATTTTCTATTGAGATTTGAACTGGCTGAAATGAATCTATACGTGCTATTATAATAACGAATGGACAAGTACCTGAGAAGGTACAACTTGAAAGGTGCATGAGAGAGTGCAATTACCCTAGTATATTCAATATGCGAACAATGGAAGGAATGTTTAGTTAATTTATTATAACATATAATCAATAATTGTATTTTTATACACTTCCAATTGATTATTTAAAATATTTGAATTATTAGAGAGGGCTATTTTTATTTCGGTGGATTCCAAGAGATCAATTTAAGGCCTTTTCTTTCGAAATGAATGGGGATAGGGTTATTATTAGAGGTTGAATGGTTGGATTCATGTAAGTGAATTGCGAATTTTTTAAAAATTGTTACTTGTAAAACTATTTGCAACTGAATTGCAAAATTTTTTAAAAATTGTTACTTGTAAAACTATTTTTCCAATATATAATCAGTTTTCTTAGACTCCTGATGATGGGCTAACCCCCGAAATATATCGAATTCAAAACTCAATTTTGTTTTATTTCTTTTTTTGTGAAACCTACCTCGTATCTTACTCAAGTTTTATTATTAGATTATAACAA
>JALMQS010000030.1:9836377-10001898 GCA_024734495.1 Forficula auricularia | reverse complement strand
ATCTCCAGTTGATAGCTAATTCATGGTTATAGTGTTCTGAGGTTAAAGGAATGTTTTCTAATCTATTGAACATTGAGTAGAAAACAGATAATTTAGTGTTGAGGGGGTGGTTAGAATCATAGGGAATTACAGTGTCTGTGAAAGTAGGTTTTCGGTAGATTTGATATTCAAAGTGGTTGTTGATTATAGAAATCCGAAGATCTAAGAAAGGAATTGACTTATCAATAGATTAGAAAACATTCCTTTAACCTCAGAACACTATAACCATGAATTAGCTATCATCCACAAAATAAGCGATAATAACACCACCCCTGACACTTGATCGACTTTAAAAACTACTTTATTTCCATTCTCCACTCAGCCACCCTATAGCTAATATGTTTCGCAAACTTAATATCACCCCCGCATTCTATAACAGGAACAACCTTTCATCCATATTGGTTAACAATAAAATCGATATAATTAAACCAATAACAATGAGTGGTGTATATAAATTGCAATGTAATGACTGTCAATCGTTTTATATCGGGCAAACAGGTAGATCTTTCAATCAACGCCACGTTGAACATATGAGATCTCTTCGCAATCTACAGGTGAATAGTTTGAACCCAAATGCCCCCCTCTTAGTTATACCTCGGCTTTTGCAGATCATTTGTTTGACCACAACCATTCACCTTCATCGACCAACCCCCTCCCTTTACATTTCATTCCAAAAAGTAGGAAATTGGATTTATTGGAGTCAGCTGAAATTAAAAAGGCCATACACCTTAATCAAAACATCTTGAACAATCAAACAGACATCAAAACTTCACCAATAATTGACATCTTAATCAATGATATTTAATTTGAATTGGAGTGCGATGAGAGTGTATGGTGGGTTTATTTTTAATTTTTATTTATTTTTTTAAATAGAAAATGAGAGATGAAATTTTCGCTATGCACCCTCATTGCATTCCATAGTTTATTGCCCTCCTTTATAACACATACATAATTTTCGGCAACTTCCAAGTATAAATATCTTTTCTTTATTCCAGCCCTTTGTCCCCCTACATCTGTTCTTTCGGCTCTAAAGCCATCCCATCCTTCTGATAATTCTTTCATATTTACACTAAGTCATAAATAACTGTCCATCATATTAAAATTAAAATAAATTCTGTTCAAAATATCATGTTATCTTTAGTCAATGTTCTCCTGACGATGAGTTAAGAGCTCGAAATATATAGAGTAAACTAAAAAATCTTTGTATTTTAATTTTTCTCCTTGTGAAACACCACCAACTCCAACCTAATTTAATTTTAACAATGTTTCACTATAAACCAACACCGCGTTCCCTAAATTTTTTAATAATAATAATACTCTCGACGATGAATAAAAATAATATGGTATTTGAAAAAATAATTATTAATAAATTATAAAAACTGCAATACAAAATATTTTTAATTAAGTACAAATAGAAATTTACATAATATTAGTGCATAATATTAATTTATATTATTAAATATAGGATTCCAACAATTTTTATAGTTGGAATTTATTTATATTTAACAAAGTTTCAATAAAGAGTCGTGCAGCTTTTGCTATTTCTTTTATTTAAAATATATACAATTTAAAAAAGAAAAAAAATATTGATATTTTTATAATAAAAAAAAAATAGAAATCTTTTAAAAAACAATCTTAAAAACGTTTACAATAATATAACTCGCTCCCAGCCACCGTCTTCCCCGCGACTTATAACCTTCAGCTGTTTAAGACCCGTATCCACAGATACCTTAGACCCCCGCCCAGCCCATAAAATCCCCTCTTCTTCTTCTTTTCACGATGGAGGAGCCAACCCAGGCCTTTAGGGATGCACCTTTGGTGTAACTCCTCTCATCATTTTCATAAAAAAATACATATATGTATACAAGAAATAACCAGGATATCTACTAAAAAATTTAATTTAAGTAAATATAAAAATTATAAGAAAATAGCTTTTTGATTAAGAATTTTGTAATTTAAAAGAAATTGTATGAAAAGATTCAATTTCTTCTCTCCGGAAGCGAATCAACTAGAAATAAAGAAAAGTTTTATTTTTTTCTCATTAGATATTTATTCAAATCTATTGAAATTTTATATCTGTGTGTTAATTTTATTTATCTTTTATATAAAATTGTGAAATAAAATAAAACTTGTGCACTTTTTAACTCATTTTAGTCTTTTGTTTTTTTAATTTCACGTAAATTGTGAGTTAGTGATCTTGACTATTCACGCCTGTACAGGGATTGTTTTTGCATTTAATAACAAATGCTAATGTGGTTCAGGAGCAATGAAAAAATAAAAGTTGTCTGGTATGAGATAAATCAAATTGTTGGCTAAAGGGGGTCTTCAAAATGAGTTCTTGCCCGAGTGGAAAATTTTCCGCGGACCACCCCTGATGACGAATTACTTTACTTGCATGAGGTATCAGAGCAATAAGCCTGTAATTATCACAAACGTTTTTGGGTCCTTTCTTGTGTATTGGGACAAAAACCGAACTCACCCAGTCATCCGGCCATTTTCCAGTTTCCCACACCCTGCTGCATATATCACTAATTCTTGATATTCCTATATCTCCCATATTTTTCAGTATCTCTGCTGTAATTTGATCTCTTCCTGGAGATTTGCAGTTTTTTAATTGGTCTATTGCATGGGTTACTTCAGATCTTAAAATACCGGGCTCTCTCTCAAAAAAATGTGTTGTTGTGACGGGTAAATCTTCTTGATATAATGATTCACAGTAGTCCCTCCATATTTTACACGCACCCCCAATTGTGTCGCTAAACTCTCCATTGAACTGAAGCGCCCAAGATCTGGAGCTAAACTCAATAGTGATTATTTTCAATGTCTTGAAGAGATCTTTAGAGTTGTTGTGCTCAGCATGCTTTTGAGCGTTCGAGCATAATTCTTTATAGTAGTTATTTTTATCTCTTCGACATGCTGCTTGAATTTTCTTGTTTACTTGTTTGATTATACGAATCCATTATTTCCATTAGATTTTAAAAGGCCTCTTTCTTCGATCAACAGCATTGTTTCATCAGTAATCCAAGAATTTCTTTTCGTTTTATTTGATTATATATCTACCGCACTTTTAATAAGATTTTTTGTTGTTGTACCTCCATCTCGTTCTCATGAGAATGTAATCAATTTGATTGCGATGGCATCCATTAGGGGATACCCAAGTGTAAAGGCGGCGTTTATGGTTCTGGAATGTTGTATTTGTTATCGTAAAGGAGTTATCCAGACAGAATTGGATAAGTCTTGTACCTCGTCCATTTCTCTCTCCAAGACCGTATTTTCCTACAACATTCCTTATATGAACATCTTCATTAGTTGATCCTACTTTGGCATTAAAATCACCCGCGATTGTTATAATCTCCCGATCTGGTATGCTCTGAATCACATCCCTATTTACCCTATGTTAAAAATGTCATTTTTAATTGCAATTATTTCATGTTTGGTGTGGCAAATCGTCTTCAAATTTTAACAATATGTGTATTATACTTTTAATGACTTTTATTCCAAGTTTCAAAGACTTCTTGAATTTTTGCATTTGTGAAAGAACTACCTTAAATTGACCGCCCGTCTATTGGACAGGAAGAGCAAGTGGAATTGGGTGCCCTCTTTGGTCTTTCCTAAACACCGATAGAAACTAGCTACTTGTCAAAAATGTTAACGAACAACTTTCAAATACACTTACTTTAAAAAGTAAAAATATAATTATAATTATACATTTTAGTGCATTTTAAATATTATTAAAAAACCATTTTTTTTAACTTTTGGTTAATTTTATCTTTTGATTTCTAATTGTAAGTATATCTTTATCTTATCTTTATTAGGCATTCATTTCAAAATAATTATATAATATTTGACATTGAAATATGAATTTTATATTTAAGAAATATCCCTATGGTAGGATTCGATCCAGAATCGACTAAGCAACTTTCCAAATTTCATTATGCGATCGCTGGAGCCCTTAGTGGCGTCTTCACGAGAGCAACATGCCAGCCTCTCGATGTTCTCAAAATACGATTTCAACTTCAAGTGGAACCACTGAAAAGAACAAATCATTCGAAATATTGGGGTATATTTCATGCAATAAATACAATTGTCAAAGAGGAAGGAATAAGAGCACTTTGGAAAGGTCATGTGCCTGCTCAAATACTTTCAGTTATTTATGGATCCACTCAGGTTTGTTTAATATTAATTAAATTGGAAAATAACGAAAATATTTTTTCAATATCGTCACCTTATAGGGTAAATCTTGCTAAATCCATTTTTATCATATATGATATATTAATAACGTTCTAAAGAAAAAGAGATGCATCGTCCAAGTAAAACTGCTACTTAAGGTAGTTGTTTCGCGAGAATACTAGCAAAAAGTTAATGCTAGAGTCATGTAGAACAGTCAATAAGTATTCATAGTTCATAAGCCCAAAACTTTTTGCTGTTTATGTACCAATTCTAGCCAATCCCATGTTCGTTTGACAAATTTGGCACCATTGTAAGAGATTGAATATTTTTATATTAAAATGACAGATAAAATACTTTTTAAAGGCCGATTTATTTCTATAAAAATCGTTTTGTTATTTTTTAACAAATGTAATCAACGCCTAAGTTACACCTTATGAAGATTATAATTTTGAAAAAATCTAGCGCATCTTTCGCTGGTTAAATAAATACGCTGTTGCCAAATTGTTTTCAGTGTAAATTTTTTTTATACATTTTTCATTATTTATTCCTTATTATCTCAGAAACTGTGTTGTAACTATGAATCAAAATTGTCTTAAAATATGTATTGGTTATTGTTTAATGTTGGTTTAGTTTTTTATAAAAATAGTAAGAAGGGTTTCTTAATTATAATTAAATATGTATGTAAATTTTCCGATATCCCGTATAGTGCAATGTTAAAGAGCCTGAAAACTAGATTTTGAAATTTAATATCTCCGGAACTGTATTGTTCATAAATTTCGTTTTGCCACCAATCGATGCAGAAGTATTTAAATAATAATCTGTCTAAATTTCAAAAAAATCCTAAGAAAACGCATTTGATGGAACAACTACCTTAAAATTACGATCGTAATTTGTAGAAAAAAAATTGAAAAATAACAACAATATTTTATTTTGTTTGTTTTTTCTCTGCCCTGTAAAATTTCCTTGTTGTAAGTTAGCAGGTTTACACTCTAAGGCGACGATATACTTTTACTGGTTTAGTATACTGGATATTTTTATTTATAATGATGGCTAAAATTAAAAATTTTGTTTGTTTCCAGTAATTGAATTCAATTAAGTGATAAATAGATCCAAATATTCCCAATCATATTCCCAAACAGTATTTTGGAATAGCCAAATTTTTCTGGGATGGTGGGTAAATCGGCAGAGGTTTTAATTTTTATTAATTTGTTGTCAAAATTGCCTAAATGAGCTTACATTTTAGCCTCATATAATGAGGGGTGGGATATAATGAAAAGATCGAGATAGTTAGATTTTTAATTAGGTTTGTCTGGGACTCTTGTAGGGCCATTAATAATTTGCGTAAGGTCACACTCCGTGGAAAAGATTTCTACGGCGGAGTCCTCGAAGGAATTTTGGTTTTTGTTGTGGACATGAAAATCGCCTAGGAATATAATGATATTTCAGAAGAGGGAAATTCTTTCAGGATATTGCTATGGCACTCGAGTATGTAGTTAAAAAATGTTGCTATCTGGAATCATGCCCCAGATTGCCTTTTTGCTCGGTTTCACTATGTGAATATAACCCTTCTGTCTATTCGTCGGCTTAGAGTGTAAACCTGCTAACTCCATTCTTTATCATATTAATACCGTTCGAAAGAAAAAGAGATGCAGCATCGTCCAAGTAAAACTGCTACTTAAAATTACGATCGTAAGTTGTAGAAAAAAAAATGTGAAAAATATTTTTTTTCATAACAACAAACAAATATTAAATTTTGTTTGTTTTTTCTCTCCCTGTAATATTTCCTTGTTGTGAGTTGGCAGGTTTACACTCTAAGGCGACGAATTACAAATTATCCATGACACCTTGGATTTACTGTGTGTTTTAATTTACCATACAGGGTATGGTCAAGTATTGTAATCGTGCATGAAAAAACCGTTTTTTTCCTTCTTTTTTTTCGAAATATCTCAAAAACGGCTAAAACTATTTTGATTAAAAAAATTGAGCGAAACCATGGCATTTCGCTCTACAAAAAAGCTCTAATAAGTGAACATCGAAAGAATTATATGTTTCGAGATAATAATTGTTTTGTCAAAATGTCTGTTAGTTAGTTAGTCTGTCTGGTTGTCCGTTAGTCTGTGAGTTACCAAATTTTTGTGGACGAGCTAGCTCAAAAACTAGTTTGAATATCGAAACCAAAATTCACACGTAGTTTTGGTCCATTGACTGTTTAGATTTTGATGCATATCGATCCAAAATTAGAGGGGGTTAAAAATTGAAATTATTGGCTATTTACCAAACTCAACCAAATTTTGTATACATAATCAGTGGGACCCCAGAAGTATAAAAATGCAAAACTAACCCCCCCTACATGATTATAAATAATTTTAGGGGCCAGGTTGTATGGTAAAGTCAAGTGCATGTCCACATCAGAACACGTCAGCTTATTTTTACACTTTTGTGATTTCATTAGATATCCAAAGTCTATTACCAATTTGAAATTTTCTATTTAAATTTTATTTAATATTTATTTTTAAAAAAAATTTATTCTTTTGAAATATTTTTATAGTTTTTTCTTGAAAATAGTTTGCTTCTTTCGAGTTCCTGACCAAAAAGTATTCTCTGTATAAAAATACAGAGACCAAAGCACCGCCTGTAATCAATTTCTGTGCTGGCTCACTCTCGGGTTGTTTGGCTACTCTCGTCTCTTCGCCTTTCGATGTTGTGAGGACTCGGCTAATTGCTCAAAGCGAACCTAAAGTATATAAACTCCTGATTTAAATTTAATTTACCTCATTTTTTTTTTAATTCTTTTTTTTTCACATTTCTAGGTATATAATGGTGTACTCAATTGTTATCGTACGATATATCAAAAAGAAAGTATTCGAGCATTTTATAAAGGTATCTCAGCCTCCCTACTTCAAATAGCTCCACACACCGGACTTCAATTTATGTTTTATAATTTTTTAAAAAATACTTGGATCAAAATACGTAAGTTTAAAATGAAAACAGCAATCGAATTTTGAAATATATTTATTTTTGAGTATTCAACCTTTCTATTATAATAATTTAAAAAATCAGAGATGTTATGGAAAATCTATACTTCCCACCTTCGGGAATTGAACCCAAGTGCTAATTAGCCTTTGGCTGTCCTTTGAGGAAAAACCAATCTAACATATTGTATATCAACTGGTAAATTTCAGTCAAAGATGATTTAATCTTCATGACTATTCTAGGAATTAATTTCATTCTGAATTAGACATACCAGAGTTTTAAAGAAAGTTCGAAGAGAAACAATTTCTATTTAAATTATTTTGTCTGGCTATATTCTTAAATAGTGAAACGGCGAAATTTTATGATGAAGATTTATTATGTTTGGCCGAAATTTTTCAAATATATGTCAGATTGGTTTCACCTTGAGGCTTTTATGACATTTGTGTTCAATTCTTGTGGGGGTGAATACCTTATCCGTAAGAAAATTATTTTTAAAATCTCGGCTTAAGGACGTTCCCTAATATAGCTCAGATGCAGTTTGCTCTTTCCCCTACTCAAACATGCGCAGAAAGGGAAAACTATTTTCACTGCGTCGTTTCTTGGATCTGGCAACATTGCATTCTTACCGACAAAGAATAAAAAAAACACATCATGAAACAGCTCAATGCAAAATTCCAGATTATTCTTTAATTAAAAGACTCCAATGTTCAGCAAAAAATTTTTTGATTGTAATAAAGTATGAAAGAATCAGTTATTTTTCTTAAAATTCGAAAAATACTCTGGTTTCTACAAAAGCAAACTTTGATCAAAAAATTATTTTTCCTTTATTAGTAAAGTAGAAGAAACCAAAATTTGACATTCAGAAGTCAGACCCAAAAATCGTGTCGACCGGTGTTATTTTTTGTTCGCATTAATAAGAAACTCTTAGCATTTATCTTACTTATTTAGATAAAAATATAGTGGAGCAAGATTAAATCCGAGGGATGAACCGCGACCTAAAATCGATGTATTTTTTCACCTACTTCCACTTCCACTTTCATTTCCAAGTAGAAGACAATAGATGACAATACATTCTAAAATATAACATATAAACATACAAATGCATTATACACAATACATGACAATAAATAAATATACACACATATATATATATATCATACAATTAATTAATTAATATAATGGAAGTATACATATACATACATTACACATACGAGATAAGACCAAGGACTGAATTCTACATTATGCAATTAAACAAATAATGGGATTTATTTTTAAATAATACATTCAATTTTGAAATACAAAAGATAAAGATAATTAATACATTCTATAATATAACATATAATATTAAACATACAAATGTATAATACACAATATATGTCGATAATTAAATAAACACATATATTCTTATATATATTTTTTATTTTTTTTACACACTACCTCCATACACACACATATACATATATAATACACAACATATACCTACATATACACCCTTACAACAACAAGGAATATACAATTTATAAATACCAATTGACGAGATGATTTTTTACTCTTGTGAGAAAAGTAATAGTCTCATTTCTCTCTTGAATGCAACTAGGGTCATAAGTTTTTTTATATATTCGGCTAGGTTATTGTATGCCCTTAAGCCCTTATAAAATACATTATTCATTGTACTTATTTGCTTTATTGACTCTACTCAAGTAGAAATCACTTCTCTGTCTTCCCCCGTGTATGAATGTGTGGGATTCGTTTCATTTAATATGTCTATCAAGATATTCAGGTGCTAATTGATTCCTAATTTTATAAATAAATACCATACCTGCATTTCTATACCATTCTTAACATCAAGTCACTCCAATGAATTAAATATTAATTTGACTTTTGTAAATTTATTGTACTTTAATATATTCCTCATGGCTTTGTTCTGTAGTCTCTGTAGACGCTCGATATCACCTTTACAGAACATATATAATATTGTAGAGCAGTACATAAAGTGGGGCAAGATAGTAGTTTTATATACTAGTGATTTCGTATAAGAGGAAAGATATTTCACTATTCTGCCGAGTTCATCTACTTTTTTTGTTATTTTATTTATTAGGTAATTTGCATGTTCCTTGAACATTAATCTGTCGTCAATTATAATACCGAGATATTTTAATCTATCAACTTCCTCTAAATTCCTATTTCCAATTTTTAAAGCAATATTTTTGCAATGTCTAAGTTTATTGCTCTTTGTGATCAACATATATTTTGTTTTTTCAGCATTTAGGCTTAATTTATTGTAATTTAACCAGTCATGTAGCATGTACATCCTCAAATTCTTTATTTAATGTTTCTACAATTTTGTTAGAATCGTCACCCGCCATAGCTATTGGCGTGTCATCGGCAAATAGATAAATATCACTTTGCTTACTCACTCTCACAATGTCATTTATATATATATTAGGAATATTACTGGACCAAGAACACTACCTTGAGGGTAGGGATATTCAACTTCTTTACTTTCAGAATTATTTATCCCATATTTCACCCTTTGCCATCAAACAAGTTTGTTCTCGACCCTCGTTTCAAAAATGTCGTCTGCTGATTTAATAAAAGATTCATATATGAAAATTGCAATGATAAAAAAATATATTTCAAAAGATATATATAATACTCACACAAGAATATAACATTTTTCTTGAAAAACAAAAATAAAATAGCGGTAATTTTTAATGGGAAAAACACCAAAAATCGGGAATTATTGAATTTAACTCGTCACACTATGCACCTTGGTAGTCTCTATAATCTTTATTACAGGGAAAGTGTCAGACGGGCAGGGATTCGAGTGAGTTAGAAATGGCCTGATATCCTATTAGTTTTATTGCTCTCTTCTAATTAGAATCTATAATCACTTGAAAATGACCTCAGATTTAGAAACAGAAACGTCAGGAATAAACTATAAAATCCAACCAGAAAAATCCCCTAATTCAATAAAATATATCTTTGGTTACTATTAAATCCGAGTTATTATGGATATATGACTTGTAATCACCACCTTTTGACTGAAAATTTTTTACGCGTGATATACAGGGTGTTTCAGGAGGAATAGTAAATATTTTAGGAGGTGGTAGTATAGACGAATTGCAATAAAAAATGCCATATAACATGTGTCCAATTTTTATTGAGTACAGAGATACAGCTGAGTTCAATGCATTTTCGTTTCGTGACTTGGTACACTGGTTGCTTACATGGGTTGCTATGGGCGTATTTATCGATTGTAAGAAGTAGAGTGTTGATGTTCAAGTTGTGAAGATGTGCTTTAGTTTACATTGAAGTTTCATTGTGATTTGTTGGCCAAGTCTACTGTACTGTAGCGTGTAAACATGCCGCACGTATTTACACATGCTGAGTATGCCGAAATTAGGTTACATACTAACAGCTGTACCTCTGTACTCAATACAAATTGGACACATGTTATATGACATTTGCTATTGCAATTCGTCTAAACTACCACCTCCTAAAATATTTCCTATTTCTCCTGAAACACCCTGTATATATAAATGTAAAAGATTGGCTTCGCCTCGAAGGACGTCCATTGCCCCCGGCCTATTGCTTTTTGGCACTTGGATTCAATTTCCAAAGGGGTCTATACAA
Source organism: Forficula auricularia (assembly GCA_024734495.1). Lineage (NCBI taxonomy): Eukaryota > Metazoa > Arthropoda > Insecta > Dermaptera > Forficulidae > Forficula > Forficula auricularia. Next base: position 9,991,080 of record JALMQS010000030.1, on the reverse strand, counting down.
CCTTTCTAATAAAATTATCCATAACAATTTGGATTCAGTAGAAGACACCCTTGTGATTTTGCAAAGAAATCTAATTCTATTATTAACGACAAAATGAACTTTTATATTCAAAAAATATCTAATTTTTATTCTAAAAATATTTTGAAGTTTTCATTTTTTTACAATGATTCATTTCATTTTTTTTTCAATTTTTCAGTTCCATCGGAAGAAAAGAATAATATTTCTTTTATTGGATCCATCTTGACAGGATCTTTATCTGGATTAGCTTCGAAAACGTTGGTCTATCCGTTAGACCTAATGAAAAAGCGAATGCAAATTCAAGGATTTCAGGAGCATCGGAAAAGCTTTGGAAAGGTACAAACAAAACGTGTTTTTAAGATATATCAATTGTTTATGATTATTATTTTTAAAATTATCATAAACTCAATTACTTTGGTCCACCTCACAGGGCCGATTGCCCCTACTTGGGTTCAATTTCTGAAAAGTTGAATACAACCCTTGTGAATTGTAATAAAACTTATTGATTATATATCAGATTCAGTAGATGAGACTCGATATTTTTTCAATAAAATCTATTAGTATAAATTTAAAAAAAAAGAGGAATTCATCCAGTAAGGGAAAACTCTGTGGAATAAAAAACTCCCAATTACAGAAAACCTTTCGGCTTTAATTAGATAAGGCCATCTTCAGACCTAATGAGAATATTTGTTACTCGCTGAATTCCTCTCTTTTTTAAATTTATAAATTGTGGACAGCCATCTCTCGCTTCATCAAAATCTATTAGTATTATAATATCAAATTTATTTATATTTAATTGGTTTTTATATTATGTTTAATTTCAAAATCAACTTTGTTTAATTAAGGACATTTTAAACCATTTGTACTTTAAATTTTAAAGAGCGCTTATGTAGCTCATCACACTGTCGTTAGTCAAATTTACAATAAGAGAATGGCTGAATTAAAAAAAAAAAGATCTAAGAAAAATAAAGAATGAAGACAAGAGGGATGATCACATCGTGAAAAAGATAATTCCTTTTAAGGCCGGTTGTATGTCGCAAAGTAAATGCTTTTTACCACAGGGTAGATAGTAAATGGAGGGACTGGGATGGCCATCCCGAGTTGCGCCACTCCCAGTTTACCATCTATGCATCGATCCTAGTGTTAGTAGTATACACCTTTGCTGCATTTATACAACCGGCTTATAATAAGTCACTTTATACATGTAAATATTAGATTATATAAAATTATATAATAATAAAGAAAAAATAATAATAATAATTCAAAGACAACATGTTAGTTAGCCCTAATAGAGTCATTTTAACAACAATTAATAGTATTATATGAAAACGAAATAAAAATAAACTGCAACGGATCGTTGCTAAACTTTATCCAAAGTCATTTGAAATATTAATATGTTTATTCCTTTATTATTAATCAAATATCACTTGCAATTTGCAGTCCATGTTGACTTAAATTCAAAAATAGTGATCGATTCTTATCTATTACTTGAGGAATAACCATTCCACATTGGATTTTTGACGTTTCAGTTATTATTGGTAACCATTGCTGAAGACATAGAGGAATTGAGTTAAAATCAAAAATAGGCATCGATTTTAATCTAATACTTGAGGAATAACAATTCTACATTATATTTTTGACGTTTCGATTATTATTAGTAACCGAGGGGTGATCCGCGATTGGAAATAGGTGTACACCTCTTTGAAGTATTTTGGAAATATTTGGAAGTACTTGGAAATATTTAGACTGAATTTTTGTACTTGGAAATATTTGGAAGTACTTGGAAATATTTGAAAGTACTTGGAAATATTTGGAAGTACAAGTTGAAGTAGGTGTACTGCATATTAGGTCGCGGTTCACCCCTCGTTGGTAACCATTGCTGAAGACATGGAATCGGCTTAAAAACAAAAATAACGATCGATTCTTATCTAATACTAGAGTAATAACCTTATTGCATTCCATTTTTGATGTTTTGACTATTAATGGCAACCTCTACTGAAAACGTGGAAGAATCGATTTTTAGTATTGTAAGATTTATGTAAGATCGAAAAAACCGTTTCGAGTGCACTCAGCCCTACACCTCATCATTGCACGCCCGCTAGAAAATTGACAGGCCTTAATATTTTATCATAAAACATCGGGATCATTTAATGGTGGTAAATTCTAAACTCACCTAGGTCATAAATTAGTACCAACACTAAATAAATGATCTCGATGTTTTTTTTATAATTAAATATTAAGACTTGCCGTGTCAATTTTACAGCGGACGTATACTGATAAGAGTAGCGTTGATTGCACTCGAAACCGTTTCTTTTCGACCTTCTACATCTGCTAAATAAAAATCTGTAAATTAGAATTTATTATTATTATTATTATTTTTCATTTTATTTAGATCTCATATAATACTAGCCCCTTATCTATTTTTGTTAAAATCAAAAAATTAATTTATTTTCGATTTCTGGGGCTCTCAATGGTGAGAGAGTCCTGTGACATCCCACAGTTCACGCGTCCATGGATAAGTCCCTGATTGCACTATAAAAAAACTAATAATTTATTTAAAAATATCTTTTCTTCCTATTTTTATTTATTTTTCATATATATAAAGTAAAATTTGGATTAAAAACATAAGTAATTTAATATTAATAAATCCTCGATATATGACCTTTAAATTCTTTATTTTCATTAAATATGGCTATTACTAGGGCCACTAGAAATGTTTGAATTTTGAAAAAATACAATATTTTTTTCAAGTTTCAAGAAACTCACATGTCTTTAATTAAAAAGTCAAATTTTATATTTCTGATCAAAATTTTTTTATTTCTCAATTTGATTTAATTTTAATTTTTTTCATTTGATTTGTGATGATTATGAGTTATGAATTTTAAAATATTTGAATAAATCTATTTATGATATTTGGGATTATGTTTTATTTTTTGTATTAATTTCTTATTTATTTTTGTTTCCAGGCTTTTCGATGCCAAAGTCTTCTACATTGTATAATACTCATCATTCGAGAAGAATCGGTTTCTTCGCTATTTAAAGGACTGAGTCCTTCTTTAATTAAAGCTTCCGCAACGAGTGCTCTACATTTTGCGTTTTATGAGCAGTTTTGTAATATTTTAAAAATATTGTCCGTATAACTAATTATTTTCAATTTATTTTACAAGATCATTAAAATCTAATTTAATTATTAGAAATTCAATATAAAAGCTACAGCGATTCAGTATGAATTTAAACAAGCGATATATTATTTAATTTTTATAAAACCAACAAATTAGAAAATGAAAAAAAATTTCATTTGAACCAGATACTTATAGGTATTATAAAAAAATTTCTATAAAAAGTTGTTTAAAATTTATCATTAAATATAATATACCTACATGTAAAAAAATAGTTAATTGTCTTGTATTTCATAAAAGATTATCGATGACATGACTTTTGAGATTCAAGACATCCTGGGCATCTGGTCAAGCAGCAAGCTTTAAACTCTAAGGGCCGGTTGTATGTCGCAAAGTAAATGCTTTTTACCACTAACCAAGGGTAGATGGTAAATGGAGGGATTGGATAGCTAATCAGATGACAGGCACTGAAAGTTCCTGTCATCTGATTGGCCATCTTTACTACATACAACCGGCCCTTAGTAAAACAAGACGGTGGTAGCTTGAATACAATTTGATTTGTAATATTGCATGTTGAAGAAGCCATTCTCTCCTCAGGAATCAAAACCGAGTGTCAAATGAGTGGCTCAAACTTTGAGATAAATTCCTTCAATATAAATATATAGTTAGGTAGAAAATAATCTTCTCTCAAGGACATTAGCCTCTCTTTAGTAAAATTCTATCTACGAAAGAATCAAAATATCAGTTTATAAACTTATTTTATATTAATATACAATAAAAAAAAGTTTAATTCTCGAAAAGATGGCATTTTTGAAATTCGAGAAAATTGAAAATTGACCGTTTTTATAATATAGTACCTGGAGCCACCGAGCGATGCACGGTAACCAATTAAAAAAAATACAAATATATATATAGTACACGCCCCATGGACCCCCCGAAACCACGCACCTCGCCCTCACCCTTGCACCCCCACCCCCACTCCGCCTCACCCCGCACCCAGTTTTTGCATTTCTAGCTTTCTAGTGGTCCACATATTATGTGTTTATTTATTTACTCGTACACTAATTTGCCCACATTCGTTCATATTGATAAACATTATAAAAAAATAAATAGAAAAATAATAATAAAAAAAAAAAATAGGATCTGAAATAAAAACATAAAATTAAATAAGATTTGTTTCCAAGTTATATAAAAAAAAGCCACTTCAACCACTTTATTTGTAAATACACCTGTTTTGATATGAATCCACCTGTAATGTTATGATTTAGACACCTGTTAATTAAAAAAATTCTAAAATTTTTCATATAATATAATAATAATTTTTTTTTATTGATGGCTAAACAAACCTAAATTTTAAGCTATTTCCAGTAATTTAATTTTTTGATTTTCAAATGGATAATTCCAGATACTTCGAGAGCATCAAAATCAAAATAAATTACTGGAAAGAGGCAGGTTCAGTTTATTTATCCTAACAATAAAAAATTAATATATCCAGTACACACCAAGCCAGCAAAATTCTTATAAATAATAATATTTGTTATAACCTATTAGTGGGTTTTAAAATTAAAAAACTAATTAATAAATAAAAGATAATTGAATAAATTGTAAACAAACTTTTTTATTGAGATTTTCATATATAAATAATTACTTTCATTAAGAAAAGATCAATTAAGATGAAATTTGTCGAGGTCCAGACCTAGTCAGATCGTTTTCTCATCCTGAAAACTTGTTAATAGAGTTGGTTTCATCAAAATCGGCAGAGCCGTTTTCAAAATAGAACTAAGATAGAAATATATATATATATATATATTACAATTTTTGCTCGTTTAATAAGAGTAGATAGATAGATAATAAAATAAAGTTATATATTGTAATTTTGATTCCAGTCTTACAAACAATTTTACTATCGAGTGGCCTAGTCCCATGAGTTAAGATTTTCTACTGTACTTATTACCTATAATATGTTGAAGGAATTTGTCTCGAAGAATGACCCTCTCGCCCCGAAACTTGCAGTCCTATTCGATTCCTGATAATGGCTCTTTATTATTATTATTGTTTCTGAAATGGCCAAATGGCATGTACTTTATATTTATTTATGATTTATAATGTTACTTTGTATTATATCATATGACTCAATTACATATTGTTACAATTTAAACGAATTTTCTTCAACTACCCTTTTGTTAAAGTAAAGAAAATTTTGAATTTTTTTTTCTTTTAGAAACTTTAAAATTTAAAATATAAAATACTAGGTAGGTTTCACATAAATACCCTTTTGTTCATGAATCATTTGCAAGAACATACATTAAATTCTAAAAGTTTAAAAAGATTAAAAAGTTTATTGTAGGTATGCGTCCCAACTTGAGTATATCGTCCAAAGCTTCGACAATCTACTGCACGAATTGTTAATTGTGGACTATAAAGTTCGTTTTCTCGGAATTCTTTGAAATTAATAGAGTTAATTGAATATTATTTAGTGTTGATAGGGAATATATTTATAAATGATACGGAACATGAGTAATCTCAATACTTTTGACTCAATTATTTATTTATAGATTTAGAAAGTAATAGAAAATTCAAAAATCACAACTACCTATATAATATATTTATATCAATTCAAATAAAACCTTAATCCAAGAGTTGCACAATATTCTTAGTATTTAAAACACCAATTCCTAAGTAATAGAACAGTAGTTCTCAACCGGGGGATTTTGGTTTTCAAGGTATTATTAATTAATTGGTGTTATGAATTAAATCTGCGTACAAATTTCAAAGTTTTAAAGAAGGGAAAAAACTTAAGCATTCTCATTAGGTAAATATTACTTATCTTTATCTTTAAATTAAAATATGATAGCTAGTATTTTCACTATTAAAATCAAATATTTGAAATAAACTTTGTGGGTGAAAATGCTGAAAGCGGCGCGGATCCAGACCTCTGTTTGGGGGGGGATCGCCGGTATATAAGATCTGATTTTGATCTCGGAAGTGTGTCGCGATCGAATTGTCCAAGCGGGGGGGGGGGGGGGGGGGGGGTCAGAGAACTTCATAGAACTTTATTTTCTTCAATTTTATAATTTAATGTTATATAAAATTTTTATTTTAAATATATAAAAAATGTTGATCTCCAATGCTTTGGGGGGGGGTGATAGCCCCATCGCCCCCCCTGGATCCGCGCATGGCTGAAAGAGGGGGGGGTGGCATTCTTACAAAATTGCAGAAGGGGTTCATTGGAAGAAAAAGATTGAGAACCTCTGTAATAGAAGAACATATCAAAATATGAACAGTTCTCAAATAATAATTCAGACTTCCAGCTTTCTTAAAAGTCATGTCTACTCTTCTCCAAATATCAGATGCATGTATTTAAATAAAATTTGCAGGTTTATCGGATAAGTTAAAATTGCTCTTTTGAGACATAATGGGGTTATTCAGAATCTGTTGATTGGTTGTCTAAACATACCAATTGTATTGTATGATTCTACTACTAAGGAGTATGTTGCCCATTTTGGTATCAGACATGATAAAAAAGAAATGATATTAAATGTCCTAACATGGCATATCTTAACCCTCGTATGTACTGTCCTTACTTTATATTATATTCTTTTCTTTCTTACATCTAGGAATCTAGTTTTCATGCTGCCCAGACTTGACTGAATTTGAATAATATTTTCCAGTTTGAAAATAAATAATCAATAATAAATAAACATGAGTATAATTACAAGTTCAAGAACACTAGTGTACTGGAATTCGGATTCTTCTTTGTATTTTGAATGATAAACGAGTAGAGAATGTGTCCTGCACATTCGATATCAACACTAGACCGATCAAGTTTACTAGTTTGGGACTCTAAGGTGCCGGTTGTATGTCGCAAAAGTAAATGCTTTTACCACTAACCAAGGGTAGATGGTAAATGGAGGGACTGGAATGGCCAATCAGATGACAGGCACTGAAAGTTCTTGTCATCTGATTGGCCATCCCAGACCCTCCATTTACCATCTACCCTTGGTTAGTGGTAAAAAGCATTTACTTTGCGACATACAACCGGCCCTAAGTCCCCAGAAAAGAACCTCCATTCTACAAACAGGCGTTTTATTAGAATTTTTTGCAAATTAACTCGACCCTTATTTATGAATTAGAGAATAATATGCAATTCGGTTAATGTAGGGGTGTTCAGGGACGATATCTTTAGGTTCATTTTGACTTAATATTTATCATTTTTGGTTCAGATAAATCAGCAAGAATAAATCTTTAGGAGGTAACTGAGAAAACTGGAATTTCAAAAATAAATATTTATTTATGTTATTTCTAAATAACAAGTTTTCTAAATGCCTGTACGAGTTCAAATGTTGCAATAAGTTCTCCAGCATAATCAGGTCTTCATATTAGTACGTGCCATTGAAGGGAAGGCTGAAACAGATGTTTCGCTTAGGGTTCTTCTAGCAATTTGAAAATCCATCTATTTAAAAGTGTACTTTCTGTGAAGTCTCTAGCATGCGTCAAACATCTGACATATTTCATTGAGCGCATATGGCATTGCTCAATACACATATCTGTCCAGGCATCAGACCAAAATTTGGCGGTTCTGCTTTCAAATACAAAATTTCACACTTCGAATAACTATTTGTTTCACACAAACAATAGGCAATGAGTGGCCCCGCGTTAAAACCAGGCTATAGCCGTGACGGACGCGCACTAATCTTGCAGTCTGGGCCTGTCTCTGAGCTCCCGACAATAGATTTATGTATTATATATCATTTTGAAAGTTGAAAGCTACAAATTTTATTTAAATTGTTTTGTGATATTACCCCAAATAAAAGTGTGTCCTAAAAATAAAAAAAAATCCAAATGTGAAGCGAAATCCTTTCCTATTTTAGCCAATTCTCGTGAAAGTATAATGCTTAGAGAAAAAATTTAGAATAGATATTTACAAATAAAATGGTGTAAAATTTATGAATTTAGAATAAATAATGCAAAATGGATGTTTAAAAGGGAGAGGAGCGGGAACTTTTGAGGAAATACTCCTCTAATTAGGTCCTAACAACTATAAAAAATTCAGCTTGTCTCTAATTTCTTTCGATATTTGCTCATTTTTAGCCTACATTTACTGGGCTAACATATGAACTTCTAAACATGCATACAATGCGGGGAGCATGGTTCCTTAAGTTCGGATGGGGATTTTGATTTTTGAAATACTTTTTGTATAAAATGCCAAATTCATTGAACTTGCTTTTTAAATCATTATTACACTGCAAATCTGTTAATTCCATTTGCAAGAAAGTCAGTCCTTTACCAACAGTACAGGATTTACGTATAAGCTACATAAGCTATAGCTTAGGGCCCCCACTTTCTCGGGGGTCCCCCAAAAAAATTGTCCGACTGAGCAATTGTCATATATACTTAAATATACTGCAGCATTATTTGACCCAATTCCGGACGTCCAGAATAATAATAATCACCCTTTATAAATTTTGCCTTTTAAAATAATTTTTGTTTATTTTTACCAGAGTTTGCATTTTTAAGTTTGTTATGAATAAAAACGATTTTAAGTTAAAGATTTATTATTTCACTATCTATATTCTTCTTAATTGTATTTCAGTTTAACCCTCTAGGTATCCGAAAATCATATTTGGCACTGACATGTTACATAATTGTAATATCTGGACTTATAAAGGGCTCCATATCTTAAATAGCTTAGAGCCTTATCAAGTCTAAATCTGTTTACCAACATCGAAAGCAAATATTAAAAAGAGGAAAGTTGTACCTATTAAGCTTGCGAATATCTACAAAACGACTATCAAATTCAGCAATTAGATCATGCAAACGACTAGAACAGATTGATGTCGCGGGCCATAAGTAATTCTCTCGCGGGCCAGTCATGGCCCTCGGGCCTTTTCTTTGACATGTCTGCTGAAAGAGTAGTCTGGCATTGCTCGCCCACTCGAATGGAACTTGGCTCGGGCACTGCCGTGGCAGTTCGATTAGCATGCTGTGCTCCCAGATAAAATTAAAAATAAATTACTAGATAAGTTTAAAAAAAAAAGAAATAGGTATTGCTTATAGGCAAAATTTAACATATATTTCGGGCGATGAGCCCATCTTCAGGAGTTGACATTGATAAGTAAATAAAAAAATAAAAAAAAAAACATGGAAGAATCGTCTTATAATCAAAAAAACTTAATTCTTTTTTGGTCAACAACTCAACCACTAGAGTTCCACTGATTAAGGATTAGAAATTTAAACACACAGAGTTTTAGCATATAATATTAATAGAAATGGCGGAGTGTTTCGAATTTCAAATAAACTGACCATCCACGTGGCCCCCCCCCTCTTAATTTCGGGCCCATTATTAATTATACTATCTCCTTTGACCATGAGACTATTCTATTAAAAATATTAGCTTTCTCCGATTTTTGTTTGAAAATATTCCCCTCCCCCAAGAGGGGGTCACTACCAATTTCACATATTGAGTTATTTTCATAAGTTCGTATAGGATACATATTCGAAATTTCGTACAAATCGATCTAAGGGTCTAAGACTTATATTAATTTTTCTATTTTTTTGAACCCCCCCCCCAAAAAAAAAATGTCTTTTTTATTTTATTATTTTTATTTTATTATAAAAAATCTATATGTGAAATTTCATTTTGATATTCATACTAGTTTTTGAGCTAGAAGCTAGAGCGTACACAAAAATTTGGTAATGTACTAACATGCTAACAGACATTTTGACAAAATCATAGAATCTCGTAAAATATAATTTTTTCGATGTTCACTCGTAGGGCTTTTGTAGAGCAAAACGCCATGGTTTTCAGCTTAATTTTTTTAAACAAATTAATTTCAGCCGTTTTTGAGATATTTCGAAAAAAACAAAACAAAAAAAAACACTTTTTCATGTACAATTACAATACCATGACCATACCTGTGTGGTAAAGTAAAATTCAAAATCGAATAACTATTTTTATTAATGAAACATGAAAGTAATTAGTAGAGATTGTGGCGTTGGTGCAACATGAAAGTGTTCGTCTTGAAGGTCCCACAGCTTTGGCTTCGAATCACGAGGAAATGACATGTAAACCAAAATTATCCATAACAACTCACGGCAAAGGACAAACTTTGTAATTTGATTTTATAATTCTCGGAAATATAAGCTTTCTAAAAAATAAATACTTATATTAGATACAATCTATGATTATTTCTTAAAATATCTATTGTCTTTGGACTCTTCACTTTGTTTTTCCATAGACGAAAGAGTAATTTGTCTCGTTGTTTAATAAAGAAATTCAAATTTTAATTTCTTATCAATTCTAATAGATCAGACTATATTCTCATAAATGGTTCAGTTCATTGAACACTCTCTCTATCTTCCATATGAAATTGTATAGCCCAGGTGTTGCATTAGTGTGTCTCTCAGCGCTCCTTTCAGCTGTTTTTCCATATGCAATTTAATTAAAGACTTGATACCACGTAAAAACACATCCTCCATTTCCTGGCTAAATTCATTATCACTGGAAATGTCGCCTGGAAATTGCTTCTTTTGGCTGTCGTTTGTGAGTACGTCCATTCGATGCTCCGCTCGGGATCGCGGTGGTCGACAACCATAAGCATAGACACTGAAGAAATGCGGCTCGGTAAAATTCGCCGAGGTAGCGACCTCCAAGGGTTGCCGAACTGGCCGTTTCGGTGCTGCATTCAAATTTAGGCTTGCACGTCGAAGCCGAAATGTCATCGTACACGTTTCGGCAATTTCCGGCAGAAGGGGGTCTCTCTCGATGGCTCCATCTTCATAAAGGCGCACCTAAAATAATTTGCATAATTAATAATTATCCCTTTAGGAGTCGATATATTCAAATAATCAATTATTTATTTATGTGTTGTATTTCATTTAGTTAAAACAAATAGAAACGGAGAGTTTCTAGATGAAGCAATTCAAATCTTGTTTTCGCAAAAAAAATTCAACGTAGAGATTTATACTGATTTTTGCGTTTAATGTTATTTTGAGTCAAAGAAAATAAGTTTTACAATTTTTTTTTTAATTTAAGCAGGATATAAAGTATAAACAAAATAAGTGCAATCCCTATAGATCAAGATATCGAGGTAAAAGAAGGAGAAAAGTAAACATTTTCACGAGTTTGGTGTTAGTTCAAAGTGCCCGTCGATGCGGATTTTGAACGACTGATGGTTAAAGGAGGAAGGATAGAAGCAGGAAGTGAGTTCCAGACTCTAGAAGTCATGGATAAACAACACGAATGCTTCTTTACTTAAAAAAAAAAATATTTTTGCACCCTTCGTCAAGGAGAAAATTTTATGAATAGATTTTCGATTTTGATAGGAAAATAAAATTTCATTTCCATGAAAATCATACAACTCGCATTTGTGGAGAGGGGCCTCCAAGTATTCTATTAATACCTTAGAAGCAATTCAGAGGCGAGCTATCAGACTGATAGGCGATCCTACATTATCTGACACTCTCGACTCCATAGCCCGAAATATGTATAGAGATAAATAAAAAAATCTCCAAAATAATTTAAAAGATTTTTATTTAATTTTTTAAATTTATTTCCACTTTATGAAACACCACTATAATCCATCAAATAATTCCTGTGTATATGTATATGGCTGATTCTCAAAAAAAAATTGAAATTGATGTCCTTGCTGATTCCTGTGAAATGGGATTCTAAGTTATTGTAACAAAGAATTTTTTATGAAACTACATCCCTTGGCGTACCAAATTATAAAAGAGATTTAACTTTTTTATCATAAATAAAAAAATTATGTTCAAGTAAATGCCCTAAAAATCATTCCCTCACTGAATCCCAACCGCCAAATTCATATAGATTCCAAGAGATCTAATTCGAAAAGCTTCTTATACTGTCTGTTATCTTATTATTTATTCATATATAATAGTACTAACTGTACATAAATGTGTATACAAACGGAAAAGTAAAAAAATATATTTTTAAATTCGTCCTTAAAAAACGAATCATTCCCTCACCGTTGTGACAATTAGAGAGTTAGCCCATGTACTATCAAATTTACAAAAGAAATTCCATAATAATTAAAAAAATGACCATCAAATTATCGAAGTCATTTTTCGATTTTTTTTGAGAATCAGCCATATAAGTATACAGATAAAAAATTTACTGAGTGATTGATCTTTTTGATTGATCGTGACAACCCACCTGACCTGAAATGCTGAGATCACGGAAGAGTATTCTTGCTTCGATGGAGCGATTTCTGTTGTCGTAGTAGCATTGTTCAATTCGATACCATCCGGTTCGCTCCGGAACTCGAACCCTCATGGATGTGACGTACATATCATATGGGGCACTCCGCATCGGCTGATGTAGAGAATATCCAGCCAGATCAAGAAGGGAACCTGTATACTCTTGAGAAGTGGAAGACACCCGTCCGGAATTTTGCCTTTTTTTCAGAGATTCCAACGAGGCTTCAAGACGACCGGTACAACGCTCTTGACCATCTAGAAATATTACCAATATAATTAATTGAAAATATTTTATTTTCCTGAGAATAGATGAGTTTCTGATTCATAAGGAGAAATCAATTAGGTTGTCCTCTGCTTGATGCAAATAAACATATATGTGCATATTTAATGAATATATATATATATATATATATATATATTCATTTATTTATTTATTTGTTAGAGAATATAGTTTGGAAGGTTTGACCTTCATCATATCATCACTCTTTTTAATTAAAAATATTTTAGAGATTGATTATGAAGGCACACTTTCAAAACTATAACCCCTGACTAATAAATTATAGTATATATATATATATATATATATGCATATGTTTATTTGTATCAACAGAGAACAACCTCATTGAATTCCTTTATGAATATAATTGATATTCTATTAGCTATAAATGACCCGGCGATTTAAGCCTCTTAGTCAAAATTAATAAATTAAAATCAATAAACATATTCATATAAGTAAAATTTAGAAAAATAAAATCTAGTTTTCAAAATTTTGGGCTTTCAATTCTCGGAAATAAGCCGGTTAAGTGCTAATGGGACTCGCATATGGAGGGTTTCGTAATTCATATCTTCCAAAATAGTTGAGATAATCAAATTCGTTATTGTTAGTCGTTAATAAGTTGGGATTGATTGATGAATTGTGGATTTTTTCATAATTTTAAGTTAAATTACTTTTGAATGCAGACAGGACACTTAAAAATTGCCAATTTGTGGCCTTCTCACTCCCTCATTTTAAAGTGAATTAAATTAAAAAAAATCAATACATCTATCTTTATCTATAGTCTCTGTAAAACTCCTGATGATAGGCTAACCACCATGGGAGTTGTTAGGGGGGGGAAGGGGGGCAGTGCCCTCTACAAAACTCATTGCCCCTCTCCCCTAGAAAAATCTAAACTCAATTAACACTAGGCATCACTTATATATTTCTCATTAAATTATTTAGCTACTTTCAAAATTTGCCAATTCTACTAAAAAGTCTCTAATCGGATTACCAAAATTGAAACTGTGGTGGCTATTCAGCTGACCGGCTGCCCCCCCCCCCCTCTAGGAAAACTCCCCAACAATGCCAAACCTATCCATCCGAAATACAGGGCCTAAAATTAAGAGAGTTGAGCTTAAAGGCTATGTTCACTTAGATATTGGCAAGGTGGTACAGTTTAGGGTAGTAATAAAGTGAAAAACTGAAGCTTTCTCTTTTTCGGGAACTAAAATGAAGTGGGTCAAGTTGTACATAAAATTCACATAATATTTGTCAGGGTGGTAGAATTTGAGCCACTAATAAGTGAAAAATATTGAAAACCGGAAGCTTTTTATTCATCAGCTCTTAATATACGTAAAAGGGCAAAGAAGCTTGCAGACTAAATTCGCATCTAGCTTACAAAAAGAAGTGAAATCCCAGGAAAAAAACACTTTTGTAAAAAAAAAGACCAAGTTCGAGTAATAAATATCGTTTGCCAGAAAAAGTAGTGAAATCTAATGTGCCGCCAAGTCCAACATCACCAATTTATTAAATAAGTCGAGGATATAGTAACTTCAATTAAAACATATTTTTACTTTACCATACAGGGTATGGTCAAATAATGTAATCATGCATGAAAAAAGTGTTTTTTTGCTTCTTTTTTTCGAAATATCTCAAATACGGCTCGAGCTATTTTGATTAAAAAAATTGGGCGAAATCATGACATTTCGGTCTACTAAAAAGCTCTAATAAGTGAACATCGAAAAAATTATATTTTTCCAGATAATAACTGTTTTGTCGGGAGTCGGGTTGTCCGAGCTGGCTAAGGCGCTGACCCCGCTTCAAGCATCGTTGATGACGATGTTCAAGCGGGAGACCCGGGTTCGAGCCTGGCTAGCATATAAAATTTCGACTGGCTAAAACTCGGCTCTCTCACTAACACTACTAACACTTTACTGATGTGCTGTCTAAATGGGCTTTGTTCCCGGCGACAATAAATAAATAAAACAAAAAACAAAAAAAAAACTGTTTTGTCAAAATGTTTGCTAGTTACTTAGTCTATTAGTCTGTGCGTTACCAAATTTTGTGGACGAACTAGCTCAAAAACTAGTGTGAATATCAAAACCAAATTACCTAGTTTTGGTGCATTGAGATTAAAAGCTGATTAGATTTTGGTGCATATCGACCCAAAATTAAGGGGAGGGGTTAAAAATTAAAATTATAATATTTTCAAAGTAAAAAAAACAAGAAAAATGAAATATACTATAAAATAAACCTATAATAACGAAAATATTTTTTTCTTGGGCCAAAATTAAGGGAGGGAGGGGTAAAAAAATAAAAATCTAGGCCATTTGAGCAAACTCAATCAAATTTTGAATACATAATCAGTGGGCCCCTAGAAGTCTAAGGCCCGGTTGTATGTCGCAAAGTAAATGCTTTTTACCACTAACCAAGGTAGATGGTAAATGGAGCCACTGTGATGGCCAATCAGATGACAGCCACTGGAGGGCCGGTTGTATGTCGCAAAGTAAATGCTTTTTACCACTAACAAATGGTAGATGGTAAATGGAGGCACTGGGATGGCCAATCAGATGACAGGCAATGAAAGTGCCTACCTTGGTTAGTGGTAAAAAGCATTTACTTTGCGACATACAACCGGGCCTAAATATGCAAAAACTAACCGCCCAAAATGGAGGGGGGGGGGGGTGTAGGGTCAAAAAATAAAAATATATGTCCTTGAACCAAACTCAACCAAATTTTGTATACATAATCAGCGGGCTCCCAGTAGTCTAAAATGAAAAAACTACCACCCCCTACATGATTGTAAATAATTTTATTAAATATTAAATATAAGAGAGGGGCCAAGGTGTATGGTAAAGTCAAGTGGATGTCCAAATCAGAACGTGCCAATTTATTTTAATTTTACACGTTGATCTTTGTTGAAATTATTTTCCTGGTATATAGTATACGCATTTATCTCCTATAACAGTGAAGTATTTTTAAGTTGCTCAGCCCAGTTGTGATTTGTGCTATTGATTTCCGCTTTCACAGGAAGAGTACTAAATCCCATTTTTACAATTTGTGATTATAATTTAAAATATATATTAGAAAGGTCAATTGTTTTAACGAGGAAAGAGATTCTTGGATGGAAAGGCGTTTAAAAATGTCTGTAGAAAAATAAGCGGATGTGATCATATATTTTCTCTATTTGTGTTGATTGAGTATGCTATATGTAAAGATATTCATGTGGAACTAATAGGGCGTGCCCGTTGTCGACTTGGAAGAGTTTCCGTCAACCGTATCGCGGTGAGTTCATTCAAGACGTCCACTCTAGAGGCCTAACAGGACCTGGAGTAGCTCTGGCTCACCGGACATATAACCAATTACCTACTTACTTATGGCGTCTTATCGAACATTATGAAATCAAGCCGATTAATATTATAACATAGAACAATATAAAAATACGTTTCTATGTCAAAATGCTCTAAAAATAGAAAAATTTTCCTCAATAGGAAGAGTCTACTTTTTTTTTTTAAATTTAATAAGGTTTCAATAAAGAGCCAAGCACGTATATTTTTTAAGTTTTTAATTGGAAAATGCGGTTTTTTAAGATAATCTATATAAATAAAAATGTACTGATACGCTTAAGTGATACGTTGAAGGATCTCCGAAAGTTTTTCACCGATTTCTTTGAAATTTCCACACAACATACCATTCAAAGACACGAGTGTTTTTATATATAGTGTTTTTATAGATATCACAGCTGTGGCCTGTAAGAAAATATTTTTTTTTCGAGGAAAAACTCCAGCGCCTCTCTGGGGGGTAAAAGCAAACGAACAAGATGGCCGATAATAGCTTTTGGAAATCTTTCAACTGTCAATATTATTTTTGGTTAAGTGAACAATTTTGACAAGTAATATATAATTCATTTACTGTTTAATACCTATTCTATAATTATTTGCATTTTCAATTTATTTTCAAAACTATTATTATTTTTTAAATATATTTAAATTTTTGATCAAATCATCAATTTTGATCAAATCAAAAGGGTAAAAAGGACAGGGATACCTATTATCATGGGCGTAGTTAGGGGGGGGGCAAAGGGGAAAATGCCCTCTAGAAAAATCAAAACTCCATTATTACGTGGCATCACTTATGTATTTCTCATTAAATACTTTCAAAATTTGTTAATTCTACTAAAAAGTTAGTTGATCTATAATCGTATTACCTAATCAGCTGGGCCGGCTGCCCAACTAGTTTTACACCCTAACTACTCCAATGATAATTGTGTTTATTAAAGTTTTATTTCCAGTTAATATATATGTGAAATGTCTAAAATCAATACTTTACGAGTTATGGAAATTCAAATATTTTTCAATATAAGAATTCAAGCCCAATGAATTGGCTAGATTATTTTTTGAATCAAAAAATATGGAATTTGGTTGATGACTCGGATTTCAATAAAAATTTTCACCTTCATACTAAGGGGCACCCTTTATCTAAAACCTCTAAGAAGCCTCTAAAAATTATTTTTGAAGTCCATAATTTTAAAATTCTTCGCGGGAGGGGGGCGAGAATCCCCCAGGTACATGACTACCCAAAATTAAAGTCTGGAGTCGCCACTGCACTCAACTTCAACTCAATCGGTCAAGTCGTTTCAGAGATAAAAATTATTTGGTAAAATAAAGAACAAATTATTATAATGAATTAAACTATATTAAATTTCTAACAAAAATTCTTAGATGGATGAAATCTCTAAAATCTATGGTTTTCGAGTTAAAAGAATATTTTTAAATACGTGTATAAGAATTGAAGCCCAATGAATTGTCCAAATAATTTTTTGAATAACAAAATAATATATTTGGCTGATGATTCAGATTTCGATAAATTTTTTTACATTCATAGGGGACAGTCCCCTTTATATTAAACCGATTATAATTTCATAAAACGTTGTTTAGTTTTACCAGAGAAATTCCTAAATGGTCTACTTTTTAAATTTATTGTCTTAAATGAGCAATTCTTATATATAATTATATACTGTAACCATTCGCACCCCCCCCCCAATGTTTTCTTTCTGATAAGGAGCAAAATTCTTCTAATCAGCTGTTACTCATCGAATCACAGGGGTTGACAATTTCGAAAATGGCTTCAAACATGTAAATTATCGTAAATATTCGTTTTAGGCTGAAAAACAGTGAAAATAGAGAAAAAAACAATTGAACTAGGTATCTGTGAATTATCAAACTCTATATACTTACCACATTTAAGCTACATGTTGTGACAGACGATATAGACGGACCCACAACAATGTCTCTCCACAAGGGTCTTATATTCACTGTTTTTGTCTCCCAATTCTAAAAAATTGTTAAAAATAGACATTTTATAATGCCTTATCCCAAGCCACTAGAGAAAATCCTTGTAAATCCTAAATCATCACAATAAACTTAATCTCGTGTAATTAACAGAATCTTATACAGCATTATAAAATACTTTTAAGACCATATGAGCCAGATTATGAAAAAAGCTATACTATTTCGTTAGGTAACAAAATATTTTTCAAGTCAATTTGAAATTTAATAGTCATGTAAATCGGATTTTGAGCCGATTTGAAAATTCAATTTCATTCCCCTAAAAAATCTCTTCTGATTTTCAAATATTGAATCATTTTTATTATTTAGAATTGATCCAGTTACCCAGTCCATATTATAATGATTTGATTTTAAATTATAATATTCATTTAAAATAATAATTATTTTTCATTGTCACACTCTTGCTAACTTTCTATTAAAACAATTTGTAATTATAAATAAAAAAAAACACCTAATATTAGAGCCCAGCATTGTATTAATTATTAAAGAATTAACAATACAATTAATGTTCTTCCTGCTTCCGAATAAAAATTCTTATTAAATTCCTGTGTTATTTTATGCATATCCAGCTTCTGCGTGTATTAAAGTACCTACTTATAATATAAGAGAAAACTCTAATTTAAATTTTCGAATTAAGTTAACGAATTCAACTTATTTTACATGTAGTGGCAGAAAGTTATCTGGGAAACAATTTCCATTCTCCCATAAGAGCAATGCATTTACTTCTCTTTTATCTAGCCCCCTCTGATTTTCGCCAGGGACTTAAACTTAAGACACATGCTCTACGCATGCACTTGCCCATCCTTTAACTATGAGTATAAATACCATATACACGACTACAACCCCAAACGCAAAAAATCAGATTTATTTTATAGTTAAAAAAGATGAATCGTCTTTCGACTTGATAAATCACTTTTATTGATAAGAGCTGGATTTAAAAAGTTAAACTTATTTGGTTACAGATCATTTCGTAAGTCAAATTCACTCTGAGATGTACAAAAATAATATTAATGTATTTTACCTTCTAGATTTCGAATTGAAAATGCTGATTGTGTTCGGTTGAGTACCAGGAGAAGCAATACACAAAGATATTCTGCCTTCATTCTGAAATAAAAATAATTAATTTCGGTTATTTGTGAAAATTTATCTGCTAATAACTAATATATTAAATGAGCAAAAATTGATGATTTGTTTAATCTATGTCGAAAACAGCTCTAACAATTTGAATGAAACAAACTTTTATTAACCAGATCACAACTTAAGGAAAACCATTTTGATATGTTTTTTAATTAAACCATAAACTAATTATTATTAAGTAGTTGAATAAAAACAAAACAAGTGTGTGAATCAAAGTAAAACAAGTGATTGAATAAACAAATAATTATTAATAAATAGGGCTTTTAAATTAGATGAAAAATTACCGAGCAAAGGTCGTTCTTCCTGACACATAATGTAATATTTTAGAGAATAATTGTTATATATTGTTATGTTTGTTATAATGTGGTCTGTTCTGTGAAATACATAAAGTTCCAAGACGATGCGTTACATCCTGGGAAGTTTTTTTACTTGGAGTGGAGTTGTAAGGTAAAATCTCTTTTAGTCCTCCTTTATGCCAAGCAGTGAATTCTGTAGAATTTTATTAAGCTACATCCTAAATACCTATATGTTGAGATATTTTTGAAGGGGAGGGGAGGATTGGATGTAGCCATGTAGCTCAGTATGGTTAAATGGAAAATTTCGTTGCTTGGAGTCTAAACGCCTGGTGGATCGACTTCCTGCTCGACACGCTCTTCGTCTTTCAGCTCACAATAAATCTCAAATGAAAGAAACCAAGGTTTGACACATCTCCTTATAATAAAAAATAATTAAATGCTACCCCAGATCATTTATAATAATAAACTAAAGCTTTATAATATTTAATTTTTAAAATATGTATCTACTAAGTCTTATAAATATGAGCTTACAATTCCCACTGTCTTTGACCCTTATCAATAACCCACCTTTGATGTTTATTAATTATAATTTTTAGGGCACACCTCGAAGCGAAGTGACCGAGAACATTTAGTATATTTATATAGGGGGAGGAGCGGGGGAAATTTTTTAGTTGATTCTAGAGTTAAATTATACAATATATTGTATATATTAATTATTCTTATATAATAAGAAAAATAAATTATATGTATGAATATCAGAGTGAAAGTGATCCCAACCAAAATTATAAGTGGAATTATTTTTATATAATAATTAGATTTTTATGAATGAGTATCACGAAATGAATGGAATAAAGAAAATGTCTCTGATTAGCGATAATAATTTCTAATATAAGGCATAATTTATATATTTTTTTACTAATTCAATTTACTGCACATAAATAATATAAAAACATCACTTTCTATTTTTTTCTTTTTCTAGCTACTAAGTTTTGTGTCTGTTCCCGATTTAAAAGTCTTTGAGAAATTTTATTTTTTCTTACGTGTAATTTTGATCTTTAGAAGTATTTCAAATTAGTCCATTCTTTCGCCCTTTCCCTTCAAAATGGCATGTTCCTTTAGTTCGTCCCTTTCGCTACTTACAGTGAGAGTGAATTAATTGGAGCATTTCTTTGAAAGTTGTCATCTGTCTCGATCAAATATCATAAAAAAATCCTCATGAATAAAAATTTAATAATTTTTAATATTAAGATCAAACGGATAGAAATGTTGGCGGAGAATTTTGATTTCTCATCATTATATATACTACTACTAATATTACTACTTTAGCATTATAGGAGATCATTATATATACACAAGATCAAATAATAAAATGTTATCAATCAATTTAATCATCCAGCCGTGAAAGTGAGAATGAATTCGCGAACCGGAAGAGAATAATTTCTTTTAATTAAAATAAAGACGCGATAAATTTTCAAACGTTTCCCAAAGATATTATTAATGTCTTGATTTATTATCTCAAATGTGCGTTTTGAAAATTCAATCAAAATTTATTAAAAAAAAATAGAAACCGATTTTTCAATCAACTTGCCTTTGGTTGAGAAGCTGATATAAGAAAAAATACTTCTGCGCAGAAGAACAATGGATGACTGAGCTTGGATCACTTCACTGGCTGAGTTGCAATTTACAAATGCCTCATAAACGTGCAAGTGAAAACATTTGTAGGGAAATATTAATAAAGTTCTAGAACAATCAGATGGCGCTTCTACTTTTTAGTAGAATTCGAAAAGAAAAGGAGTGCGGTTGACCGCTCTTGTGGAAACACAACGAAGACCAGCCCCCCTATCATCATCCGTCGTATTGTTTGTCCTCGAGCTGTCGATGGTGACATAGATTCACCAGCTGGCTGAAAAAATCTAGGATGAAGCCGCTTAAGATTAAGAATTATCATCTTTTGCTTCGGTTGTAGGAAGATGGTGTCGAAATATCGCCTCCAGCATCTGTTTCTTTCACCTGATTGCTAGATCTGAAGAAAGTTGCCCTGCAGGTTAATGCGCTTTGTATTGTTTGTATCAATCAATCTTCCGGCGAAGAAGAAGAAAAGGTCTTTTGCCAATCCTAAAGTCAAATATAAATGGCTTCTAATCAAATATAATTAAAAAATCAAATGATGAGAAACATTTATTTCAATGAATAGAACTAAATGAGTTTGAAACCGAAAAAAGAAAGCAAAAAGAAGTAGGAAAATAAGTCTTTTAAAATACCTTCCCCATTTTTGAGGTTCCCAAAGTAATTTTTATCAGCATATATTTCAAAATTCTTTTGAACTTTCTAGCTCCATAGAGAGTACTTGGTTAATTTCTTTTTACTAAAAAATGATACTCATATGGTACATACTAATTGTTGTGCCATTGTGAACGATCCAGAAAAATTTTCAGCTCTTAAAAATTCAATTGATTTTATTTACAATTGAAAGATACAAAATATCTTCTAAGGAGTTAGGTGATGGTTCTAGGTGAAACATTTTAATATAATAATAAAACTTGAGCAAGATGTGCGGTAGGTTTCACAAAATAGAAATAAAACAAAATTGAGTTTTGAATTCAAATTGAATTCAAAACTCAATTTTGTTTTATTTCTTTTTTTGTGAAACCTACCTCGCATCTTGCTCAAGTTTTATTATTATACAAAATATCTTTATGACATTTATTGCCGGTTTGCCATCCCCAGTGAAATCACTTGATATATTTTACTATCTCCAAAATCACCTAACAGTCAGATGTTCAACTACAAAAAATAAGAAACAAAACGTTCTTCTATTTTAAAAATAAGTCTCTCTAGTTCAAAGCTGACTCCGTGCCAACTTTAAGCAAAGCTGATTACGTTGATTTTGTGCGTTGTCTGTGAATTGTGGGCAGCAAGACCGAAGTCACCATTGAAAATAAAATCGACAAAAAATGTATATTCATCATGTATGAAAAATCTACATCTGTAATTATAATTGTATAATAAAGAATTTCTTATCTTATCTAAAATGTAAAAGGGCGGGGCCCTAGGCCAAAACCAAAAATAAAAATAGGTATAGATTCATTAAAATATGGCATTTCAATCACATGTATGAACAAGTTTGACAAAATATGTTATCTTCATCAGGAAATTAATGAGGATGTCCTCTGCTTGAAACAAATAAACATATACCTTTATATATAAATATAAATGTACCTATGTATAATTTGATAGAGACTATATAGCTTCAAAGTACCTTCATCTTCAATCTTTCTTATACAATAGTATATTTGTTTTTCTGCGTATGAAAAAAATTCATAAAATATATTTTATAGAATAAAATTCGATATTGGCTTTGTACAACGTTTAGTTTATTTGAAATTATATAAATTTTATTTTTTAATTGTTACTGATTAATCCCCATTTCTGATTGTAATCTTTGTGTTTTATATATAATTATAATGGGAGTAATGAGCACCTCCAAATAAAAACTGATGTTTTCTTTTAATCTATAGTTTTTGCCTGTAGGGTAGGCAACTAGAAGCGAAGGAGAAGAGAACACGCACCCTTCCATCCATAAGATAAAAATAAATAAATCTTCAGAAATTTTCCCTAATATACATCCTTATGTTTACTACATAACAAAAATTTAAGCTTAATAAATACGTTTCTGGAGTGTGATTTTTTAAGGGGGATAAAGTTTTTAGTCGTTATATACAAATAACATCTACGACTAAAGGAGTTTCACTTCCCCCTTGAGTTTATATGGATGAGGCTCACACATATTTTTTTCCTATACTCGTTAAGACTGTGCCCAAAGATACTTATACTGTATTTTCACAGCCCAGCAACAGCTCACATCTGTGAAGAGGGGCCTCCAAGCATTATCTTGCCACCCTGGATGCAATTCAGAAACGTGCTATCAGACTAATAGACGATCCTGCCCTTATCATCTTTCTCGATTTGCTAACTCTTCGAAGAAGCGTTTCCGCGCTTTCTTTATTTTATAAATACTATCACGGCATGTGGTCCGAATTCTCCAAGGCATGCTTTGCACGGAGAACGCGATTCACCGACTTCTTAACATCCCTTGGCGATTAAGTTGTAAAAGTGTCGAACCATTTCATTCACGAATACATTTATCCCCATGATAATAAGAGACTGGAATTCTCTTCCGATCTCCGCATTTCCAGCCACTTATTATTTTCAATCCTTGCAAGACACCTATGTCTCCATCCTTTCACTTAATTACTTTCTCCTCTTCTCTTGGGACACACTGGTCTCTCAAGATCTCTGGAGGTAGTATTTTCATGGTGAGGCCCTTTTCGCATTATGTGTATTATAAAAAAACATAATCGTTTTAAGCGTTGGCGGATACTATGGAAAGTATGTCCTCCATTTTAACTTCATATATTAAAATCATTGGATAAAAAATACTTGGTAGGTTTCACATTAAGATATAAAAATAAAAATAATTTATTTTTGTAGAGTCTTTAATCTCGATATATATATTTCGGGTGACTGACCCATCTTCAGGAGCAACAGAATGTAACTCAACATTAAAGTTTTACGAGTGTCTTCACCGGGATATAATATAAAAATATTGAAGCTTAAGAATTATATCTGGTTTTGAGTTTTAAAAATACTTTAGAAGAATCAGATCTCACCAGTGCTTATACCATTTATTGTATTTATTTTATTTTCTGAATTTTTGGATATTTCAGCTATTACGGTCACTCTCAAATGCTAGGTAATAGGCATGCGGATTTTAGGAAAATTTCTAGTGGGCAGGTTGATAGTTCGATTTTATTATTATTATTATTATTATGATATATTTATAGTTTTGTAATACTCAAAATTTTAATAATTTACAGTGTATAGTATACAGCATAAAATCTTAAAATATAGTAGTAGTTTAAGAATCTGGCTTTTATATCTGGCTTTTTGTCTTAAAACGAAAACTTTTGAATCGGACCTCCCCCAAAATGTAGGTACCTACTATAAATGTATATAATTTTAAGTTATTGATTGGATATTACACAGTATATTAGTGATATTTGCAACATCTTGTATTTTGTATAAAGAGATTTATTTATATTCTGCAAGATAAGTAAATTGCTTTCAGAGACCCATTTGAGATTTTGTCTCCCAAACTTCATTAATTTCGAAGAGAATACCCTTCTCTGGTGTTCTATTTCTCCATGAGCTTTCGGCCTCCCGCCTCTTGTAGATTATTAGCCTGAGAGGCAGAGACAATCCCTTTAAGTCGCTTTTGGATCATGATTCCAAAGATATTATTTGATCTCCCTTTCAAAGCCTTAAGCTTTACAGAATAAATATATTCTGTCTTCTCTCAGTTCAGCTTCAATTCAGTCTCAGTCATTTTAATTCTTTAAAATAAATTAATAATAAATCTTTTCTTGAATTAATCAAAATAAAATAATCTTTTGTCACATGTGGATGCCACTTAGCAGGACTTTCACTTAGCAAAACTTTACCTGATTATTTATACAAGTCTTTTTTAAAGATCAGAAGACTCAACAAATATTACTTTAGACGTTTTGTTTTATTTTTATTTTTGATATTTTTTAACCGACTTCAAAAAAGGAGGAGGTTCTCAATTCGACTGATTTTTTTTTGTGTGTGTCTATGTTACCTCATATCTCCGCCAATTGTGACCCGATTTTGATGATGTTTTTTCATTGGGCTCAGTCTACCTTCCGATTGGTCCCGTTTTTTTTTCATTCGTATTGGACCTTTTTTGATATTTTTGTTCAGGCATAACTTCTTTGTTTATGATCCGATTTTAATGATTCTTTTTTATTGGAAAGAGGGTACCTTAGGGGTGGTACCATATTAATTTGGTCAAGTTCTGAAGATATGATCAATGACGAAATAACGTAAATCTCCAATTCTTATGACCAAATAATCGAAATTATAATAAATAAAATCTTTTATAAAAAAATCTTAAAACATTCATTTAAAACCCGGAAACGTTTCGAGAGAATTTCTATATTTATGAATTGAATTTTATTATCATTTTCTGATTCATTCGCCCGACGCTTTCTGTTACGAAATGCATGCAAGGTATTATATTAAGTCACTAAAAACAGAAAAATATAAATAATTTTTATAAAAAAATAAAAATAAAACTGACTTCAAAAAATTAAATGCAACAAATAAAATAATAATAACTTAAAAATCAAATAAAATACACTAAAAGGTATAAAATAATTATCTTATTTAGTTACAACTAAACGACGAAATATTAACATTTTTTGAAGTCGGTGCCAAACATACATTTTATGAATCGCACTCGACGGATCTTACTTAGTACGTTTGGCGGGTACGCTCGCTTATAGGTATAGTTTGTTTGGCACCGACTTCAAAAAGTAATTTCATTTTAATATTTCGTCGTTTAGTTTTAAATAAATAAGATACTTATTTTATACCTTTTAGTGTATTTTATTTGATTTGTACGTTATTATTATTTTATTTGTTGAAATTTAATTTTTTTGAAGTCGGTTTTATTTTTTTATTATAAGTATGTATGTATATTCTTGTAGATGGACTAATACATCTCAATAAAGGGACGGTGAAATTTGGTTAGTTGAACAACTTTCATTTAAATATCTGTTTAATATTTAGGTCGAATATAGATAAGGTATATAATTATATTCCTGTTAAACAACTGTTTTCTGAACAAAATTTCAGTTTTTAAACAATCATAAAGTTTCTCGAGTTGAGGTGCACGGCGTGAGAGCGACAGTTACCCATGCTAACCTGCTCGAATTTATACTATAAATTATTACCTACTAAATAAGCATATTAACAAAATGTGTCTGAAATGGGACGAAGTTCTTACTGTGTTGAAAAGCTATCACTCTGACAAAGCTGCAGTAAAATTTATTGAATATTTGTTTTTATTTACGTATTGTTTTTTTTGTCTCCGATTTTATGTATCTTCATTGTGTTTGAATAGATTTTACGCATAAAGTACTGCTTTAAAAGCTTAAATGAGCAATCATCTCGAGTTCTGGAACGGATTAATTCATTTTACATGAATTTTCAATAGAAAATCGCCTTAGTTTTCAAACAAATCAATTTCTGATCAGTCTTTGTGAATGAAATATGTTCGACAACCGAGGCTGAAAGGAAAGTTGGATAAAACCTATAAAAGAACCTCCAAAAATAACATGCACTTTCTTGCCACTGTGAATACAATCCGAAAGAGAGAGAAAAAACTAAAATTAAAATCGGCCTTATCTAGCTAGCTCACTCGATTTCGTGGCCCATCGTAGAACCTAATCCGTTTTTTCAAGTTATTTTAAATCATACTATACTATCATTTTGTTTTTCTAACGAGTTTGGTAGACAATAATTGGCTAAAGTCTTCTTTGCAAATTAAAATGGGATTTTCTAAGACTAAACACCTCTTCGTTACCAAATTGTCTGTCTAATTAGGTACTAGTAGCTGCACCCTAGATTTCACTTTTTCAACTGGCCTATTTTTTATAGAAGTCTTTTGGGTGGGATCAATTCTGGCCTAAAGTGGATGAACCTCTTTGCTATAACTTTTTAACCGACTTCAAAAAAGGAGGAGGTTCTCTATTCGACAGAATTTTTTTTATATCTGTATTATTAAAAATAAACTGCAACGGATCGTTGCTAAACTTTATCCAAATTCATTTGAAATATTAATATGTTTTGCTGGCTTGGTGTGTACTGGATATTTTAATTATTTATCCCTTAACAATAAAAAAATAATATGTTTATTCCTTTAATATTAATCAGATATCACTTCCAATTTGCAGTTCATGTTGACTTTAATTCAAAAATAATGATCGATTCTCATTTAATAGTTGAGGAATAACCATTCTACATTGGATTTTTGACGTTTCGGTTTTTATTGGTAACCAGTGCTAAAGACATGGAGGAATCGCCTTAAAATCAAATCAAGCTTGAGTTGTTTACCAAAAAGAATTTAGTCTTTTTGATTTTAAGTCGATTCTTCGACGTTTTCAGTAGAGGTTGCCATTAATGGTCAAAACATCAAAAATGGAATGCAATAAGGTTATTCCTCTAGTATTGGATAAGAATCGATCGTTATTTTTGATTTTAAGTCGATTCCTCCATGTCTTCAGCAATGGTTACCAATAATAATCGAAGGGTCAAAAATCTAATGTAGAATTGTTATTCCTCAAGTATTAGATGAGAATTGACCATTATTTTTGAATTTAAATCAACATGTTACTGCAAATAACAAGTGACATCTGATTAATAATATAAAGGAATAAACATATTAATATTTCAAATGACTTTGGATAAAGTTTAGCAACGATCCGTTGCAGTTTATTTCTATTGAAAATGAATACTCATTTGAATAAATATCAAAACCACTCTTTGGAATAAATGACTCTATATCTAGAACTTGATATTCATTCACTTGAGTTTCTAGGCTTAAAAGAAAAAACAAATAAAATATTTCTAAAAAAAGAATGAAGATGATAGTCAAGTTTTCGAAACTATAGTATTTAACAAATAATTAAGTCATTTTAAAGATATTTAGAAAAAACTAAAAAAGTACTGAAATAAATAATGTTGTATAATACTAATGTTTGTAGGCCGATGTGTACCAAAAACTAATCAGCGCTATCATTTTGTTAAAATAATGGTAGGTTTTCAATTTCATTTCAATCGGTGAAAAGGTGTGGAAAAAATCGTGGACGAAAAAAACGATAACATCCATCCATCCCACGCACTTCCAAAAAAAATGGCACTTTTTGGCCTCTCGACGAGATTCCAGGTAACTTTTGGCAAAACCGTCACGTGCTAAAATTCAATCTCATTGAATACTTCAATTTGTGACCTTAATTGAGCCCATGGGTTCCGTAGTCTTTACCTGAGGACCCTTTGAAGTCGCGCTTGCCGCGCGACCGATTACAATACTTTCTCCCATGCTTCGCATTGGATAAAGTAAAAAGTTCTTGTGTTCGTGTTCTGCTTCTAGAATGAACTCGTTTATTCCAATGACTTTTATAGTCTGGAATTCTATTCGTGTATTTTTCTTTTACATCGTCCTTAAGCTTTCAATCTTTCAAAATTCATATCTACAAATACCTTCGCCTCCAATCTCACACCCATAAATATGGTGCATGAAGCCAGCAAGCTTAAGAAGTACTGCTGTAAACTAAATTAATTGCTCATTCATTTATTCATCGACTTTGAAACTTGCTGTTTAAGTACTTGAAAATCCGATCAAATTATAAATATTTAATGTAAATTGACTAATATTCTTATACTCCTCCTATTAGAAAACTAAAAATATCTTCAATTAAATTAAAGTTTTAATTAATTTTATTTTCAAGCTAACTCTTTTCAATTTTGATTATTTTTTACTTAACCATACAGGGCATGGTCAAGTATTGGAATCATGAATGAAAAAAGTGTTTGTTTTGCTTATTTTTTTTCTCGAAATATATCAAAAACGACTGTAACTATTTTGATTAAAAAAATTGAGCGAAACCATGGCATTCCGGTCTAAAAGCCCTAATAAATGAACATCGAAAAATTATATTTTTCAAGATAATAACTGTTTTGACAAAATGTCTGTTAGTCTGGTTGATAGTCTGGTTGTTAGCTCTGTGCGTTACCAAATTTTTGTGGACGAGCTAGCTCAAAAACTAGTGTGAATATCAAAACCAAATTTCACACGTAGTTTTGGTGCATTGAGATTAAGAGCTGATTGGATTTTGGTGCATATCGAACCAAAATTAAGGGGGGTGGAAGGGGGTTAAATATAAAAAATCTAAGCTAATTGAGCAAACTCAACCAAATTTTGTATACATAATCAGTGGACCCCCAGAAGTCTATAAATGCAAAAACTAGCCGACCAAAATGGGGAGGGGGGGGGTCAGAAAATGAAAATCTAGGCCCTTGTACCAAACGCAACCAAATTTTGTAAACATAATCAATTGAACGTTATCAAATTTAATTTGAAGACTAAAAATTCAAAAACTAACCACCCAAAATGGGGGGGGGGGGGAACTTGTAGGGCTAAAAAATTCAAATATAGGTCTATTAATCAAATTCAACCAAATTTTGCATACATAATCAGTGGGCTCCCAGAAGTCTATAAATGCAAAAACTAACCCCCACTACATGATTATAAATAATTTTATTAAATATTAAATATACATGAGGGGCCAGGTTGTATGGTAAAGTCAAGTGGATGGCCACATCAAAACGTGTCAGTTTATTTATATATGTATATTATAACATGTTTGTTCGGCTAATTTAATCTTTATTTCATATTATCGAAATCTTATAATATTGATTTCGATAACTGGATTGTAATTGTACGATTAGTAAAATTAATATCTTATTTTTCTTTAGGGTAAAGATTTGTTCACATTAGGTTGAAATTGGTTGGTGCTCAACATTGTTGTGAGTTTGCTGTTATTTTTGGCCCTAACATAGTGATTGCATTATATTTCTGAAGGTTAACATCATTTTTAAGCTAAGAAGACAAAATTTTGAGATTAAGATAGGTAATAGTGGTTTTTATTTTTCTACCAAAATAATGAACAATTATATAGGTATGTGTCCATAATTATGAAAGTGGAATAAAGTTAAAAAATCAAAAAATTAGTTTTTCATATTTTTTATTAAAAATGTCAGTATTAAGATGTCGGTTTTGAAATATCGCATAAAATTGAACCGTTAAGTGGATTTTTAGTTGTCTCATTATACAGAATTCGAATCTTGTTTATTTTATAAAACTTTAAATATCTCGAAACTAACTATCAATGACTTAGACCACTTTCATAATTATGGGCACATATATATGATATACTTAGTACATTTTCTAAATGCCTTAAATCCTTCAAAATTCAAATTCACAAACACTCATTTTTTACCTAACCTAAATATTTTCTTCTTTTCAGAAATAGAAGTAATTTTTGTATGATTTAGATTCAAAAAAATGAGTTCGAAAAAGCTCAATACCTAATTAACCAGAAATGACTCCTGCGTTGTGGGAAGAATTGGAGTAAATTTCAGAGATGGGACTAGAATTGAAAGTACTTCGGAAAAAAGATCTTGAACAATTAAAATTTCTTGGTCACGGTAAGTTAATTTCAGTCTCTAAGGGTCATGATATAAATGACAAGTTTATTCGATTTCGAATTTCCGTGAAAGGGAGTTGAATATTTGTTTGAGGTATTAGGAACGATTATTGATTTTATTTCGAGATATATATAAAAAGGGAAAGGATGGAGACTATTCTCTGTGATGGACATCGAATGAGCTAGATAGCTATCAGCTTTATTGCTGGCTTACGAGTCGTATCCAGGTGGTAGTTTTGGAGGAACCTCAGATCTAGAGAGGGAAACATTTCAGGCCTCCTCCAATGTAAAATATCATTTGAACCTGATTAGAAAGTCAAGTTTACACTATTCAGATTTCGCTAGAGAGGCAATGAACGTGGTCATTTTAAGAGAGACCAGATCAGAGAGTGGCATCTAACTTCTCTCTTCCCTTAAAATCTAGTCTAAAATAGTTAGTTCTTCTTGGAATATCGGTCAAAATGAAATTCATATTTATTAAATTCTTTGTTATAATAACAAGAAAAAAAATCGATTGACCGATTAATCAGCTGTTAAGGAAGTGACGGTAGACATCGAAAAGTCACAAAATAAATAAAATCACACCTTAAGTCTGAAATGAAAATTTTAATCATACTCTCACTATTTATTTGCAACGAAATTTTCTCTGGAGAGAGACGGACGGACTTTTAATTGAAAGTAATGGAAGGCAGCCCAAAAGTTTTAAACACTGCTCTGGAGAGAGGAAGGAAGTATTTTATTTGTTTCCTTCATTGACCCCTTGTTGAAGGAGGGAGGAATCCTCCGAAACGTCGCGTCGGTTTGAAAGGAAAGGAGGAATGATTCCAATAAATTATACCTTATTTGATGTGTTAATTTTTCTTTCCTCACTACCCCTGGGCTGCCTTCCATTACTTTCAATTAAAATACTCTCACTATATTCATGAATAAATAACATTTTGTAAGGATTTCCAAATTTTATATTCATGAAATACACCTATCCATTATGTTCTATAATATTTCTAGAAAGAGACCACATTAATTTAAAAACTAAAACAATACTTTACCCATTGGATAAAGTAAAAACTTTTCTATTCTAAGGAAATTTGTATCACATTTTGTAAATCCAATGAAACTAATTTCAATTAATTCTTAAGATTTTCGATGAGGGTGTTTCACATTTTCTTAATAACTAATATTAATTATCGTCCCTTATTTAAACAAATTATTTATTTAAATGAAAAGTTATTCGACGTCATTTTTTTCGATTATCTCACCCCGACTTAAGTGGGATTTTCCTCTTGGCCTTCTCCCTTGGGATCTGCTTCTAAGCCATATTTTACTGTCTAGAAACCCCAGGGCACTTATAATGACACTATAGGAAAAATAAACAAAGGACAAACGACAAGGCGGTTTCTCATCTCGTATAACGATCGAAATGGTCTCTCTCTTAACAATTATAAGCCTTTTTTTGCAGTTTTTGAGCTTTTAGAAAATTTACATCTATTTAAATTAAGAAATGATTTTAATTAAAGTATTTGAATCAGATTGTTGATATTTTTTTGTTTTTAAGAGAATGAATAACTAACCTGCTACTCAACAGTTTTGAATTTATAAGCTACTAAAAATGTTTAATGAGGGAAACATTTCTGATTATTTTGTTAATTGTAAATGCGAGATCCAATTAAACACATAAAAACAAGTATTTTCGAGAACCGGATGTTAACCTGAAAAAAGTTGGGAGCGGAGCGGACTATCCAATTTTCACTCTAAAATTTCTAAAATATATGTATATAATATATATTGCTTATCCGTGTTTTTAAAAATGAAATATTAAGAAATCATGACTTTTTCTATCTGTGTGCAATCCACGTTTACCTGGTAGAATCTCTATTCTATTGACAAAATGTATGTATTCCAAAAAGAAGAATTGATTATATTTTGGGCTTTGAAGCTTCAGAAGCTTTGAATCATCATATTGGGAAGATCTCCAGGATTTGTAGCTCTTCTTTTTCATTAAGGGTCAGACAGCGTGGATAGTTATCCACTCCATTGCAATTTTTCTGCGAGATTTTTCACGGAGGGTGGTTTCTCATTGCCTTCCTCTAGATTTAGTGAGGCGACTTGAATTTTTGAAAAAATTCAAATTGTTTTGATTAAGATGATATTCAGCACAAAATTTATATTAATGAGCCAAGTTTCAGCTTCCTAAACCAAATCTTTCATTAACAAAAAATTGCACAAGAGACTTATTGGAAATTTTTTTCACAAACTAGTTATTCTATCAATTTTATGAGTATCCGTGAGTATGTAAGTTTTCAACGTATAGTTGGGTAACTGTCAGTATCAGTATAAAAATATTTATATAAGGCGACATTTTTTAGGAACCTAAGATTCAATTTTTCATAAATATTTGAAAATAATTTTAATCATTTGAACTTTTAGAAATAAAAACATTTAACTATTTTTTAATTTAATATTATTAATAAAAATATTTTATATATGAATCTTAATATTCTATTGATTTTTGTTACCATCTTGTAGCGCCTACGCCTTTGCTGCCTAAGCTCTTTAACTTTCAATCTGATTAAATCGGATCTGCATAAAAATAGCTTCTGCCATTTATGTTTTATTTTAATTAAAAATATGGTAAAGTAAAAAAAAATTTAAATTAAGTAAATGTTAAAATTGAATAATGAATAAAAAAAATCCGAATGTTTTCTACATTTGATTCAATAGAGAATCAACTGTAGGGAATTTTTGTCAAATATTGAGTGAAAATAATATTTGAACTTATTATATTTCTAACTTGAAATAATGATCTGAAATAAATTTTTATAATTTTTCTAATTAATATAACAAAGAATAATTGCTATATCAATGAGAATTGTTTTGAAAATTGAGGTGATCCATCCGAATGTCTAGCGGGCTATACGCGAAAGACTGTAGCTAAGTGGATCACATCTTTTTCTCTTGGTCCAGACTTAAGACTCCACAGACTTCAATAGCATAATCCGCAGTAGTCTCGTGATAAATATCTTTTTCAAACAGCGCGGTCAAAACAATTCTCATTGATATAGCAATTATTCTTTGTTATATTAATTATAAAAATTATAAAAATAAATAATTACATCAATCGAACAGTCAGTGGGCTTTATGAGTGTCTCAATCCAATTAAACAAAATAAATTAACTCCTTCAGAATTTAAATTAAGCCCCCACCCCCACAGTCCGGGATATTTTTCTAGGCATACCCATTCTTCGGGAGACCCTTTGAAATTTTCAAGTGCAAAAGGCGGACTAAAAAGTTTGAGAAACACTGTTCTAGCCTAGTAGACAAACCGCCTGGCGTTTCCAACGTTTTATTACTATAATTAGGAGAAGGTAGAACTTTTTGAATATATATTTTTATTTTTGGTGGATGATACAAAAAAAAAACAAATACAAAACAAAACAATAACAACAAAAGAACTCATTTGTAAAGAGTAGACTTTGCATTACATTTACAGTGATCAGTATGGCTACACCAACTATGTACCATATGTAAATTTCACGTGATATTTATTCACTAAAAAGTTTCAATAAATATAGAATACTATCAAAGAAATAATAAAATAATGGTTATCAAATGATTAAAAGAAGACGATGTGATTTTCTACGCCACCACTCTTCTACGGAATTCTAGAATTGCAAGATTGCGACCCATGCATGCACTTCTCTGATAACATTTAAAAAATAAAAAGTTTATCATAAGCTTCTAATCATATAAGTGTTTAGTAATTTACTTATAGTGTTATAAAATATTTAATTTGACTTTACACATTCTCTGCTCATAGTAAATACAAGGTAGTCAAGAGACTGACTGAATTGATATTTGAATAGCATGTCTAACAACAGAGGATGTTTAAGAGAATATGCTCCTCTTTTAAGATAAAACCAGTGAATTTTAATTAGACCATTGTTTTAAAATTACATCATTTGGATCCTCCCGTCTATATATATTGTTACAACATCTAGGAAGAGGGCTATATAAACAATATTACTTTTATAAATTCCGCTATTTGTTTAAAAGAACAATACCTTTGCTGGCTTTAATAATAAGAGCCAAAAAAAATTTTGTCATCATTGTAATCACAGAATATGCATAAGACTGGTTTGACGTAATAACCCGTCTTCACAAATAAATGATTTTTATTAAATTTAAATTGTTTCTTTGGTTTCATTTTTAGCATCATAATGGAGTGTATTGTACTATAAAGTAGGCCCTAGACGCCTAGACCAGTGATGGCGAGCCTATGACACGTTAAGACATTTTGGGTGACACGCATCGTTTTACGGACGGTCTTCACTCAAGAAGAGTTAACAGAAGTTCCGCTCAAGTCACTAATGTAAAGAATAGTAAGTAGGTTTTTGTTTTTGAATAAATAAATATATCAAAAATATGTTTGTTTTTTGCTAGGGCTCCTACTATCACCAAATTATGAATATTTCTAGATGTGACACGACACCCGAGTTAAGTCAGGAATTTTGACACTCCAAACTCATAAGGTTCGCCATCATTGCGGCAACCCTGTGACTCGCGAGCCACATGCGGCTATTTCAATGTGAAGATGCGGCTTTATTTTAAATCAAAAATCAAATTTATATGTATCTAATCCTAATCAAATACCATAATATTGAATTAAATATGTTAGTGGCTCTTTAAAAACTGGGAAATTTTGTAAATTGTAACTTTTTTTTTCATATAACTTTTGACTTTTCCGTCTCAAAAGGTTGCCGACCCCTAGACGGTCAATCATTGAGGTGCGCTTCAATCATTAACTCAATCATCCCCTCAATCAACCTAAATCTTTTGATGAAAACTCATTCGCAGTGGAGTTTTGATTAGGTTTCGGTGTTGGAAGCTAGCGCAGAGGCCTCCATGGTTTCTGCCGAGTACGTGATTGAGGGGAAAGATTGATAAAAACACTTCTAGACGATAGCACTCTGCACGACTTAATATATATATTTTCTTCGACTACCAGCCATTTATAACTAATTATACATTATTATTATTGTATTAGTATTATTTCACCTTTTATGTTTTAACTCAAATTCACAGTCGCGTAAATCTAGTAATGTAACTAGAAAATCAAAACCTCGTAAGTCAGACTTGTGAGTTTTCGGGTTTAACTACAGAGCGAAATAGACTTATAAATTTTGGACAGATAGAGCTAGTTTTCTTTTATTATCAACTAGGAATTTTAAGGGTTTGCAGTTTAAAAGATATTGAAATTTTTAAACTATTGGGCCAAATAAAACAAAAAAGACCAAAAAATTACTTACGAGGTTTTACAGTTTAACTGTATATTATTATTTTTTATATATATATATGCTATAAAGTCCATCTGTCTGATTCTTTGGGGAATCGAAACAGATGAATTTTGTTCGAATATTCAATAATAAATTTTATTTGGAATGTTTAATGTTAACGTTAGA
Source organism: Forficula auricularia (assembly GCA_024734495.1). Lineage (NCBI taxonomy): Eukaryota > Metazoa > Arthropoda > Insecta > Dermaptera > Forficulidae > Forficula > Forficula auricularia. The sequence goes on along the minus strand of JALMQS010000030.1, from coordinate 9,955,102 downwards.
TGAACGCGAAAGTTAAAACTTTTTATCAGGTCACTGCCCTATTTTGGTGCAATTGGGACCTGATTCGTTTTGATACTGAACCAAGAGTTGAAAAAAGATAGGACCCAGCCGGGTATGATCCGGCATCCTCTGCGTTAAGCCCGCAAATGCCTTTTCCATTTAAGCGATGGATCCCCGAATAGGTCATATAATCAAATTTTATATATATTCAACTCCTTAGTTCAAGCGCGTATTCAACTATTTTCCTAATAGTATGGTTCTTATAAATTTGCTATAAAGTCCATCTGTCTGATTCTTTGGGGGAATCGAAACAGATGAATTTTCTTTCTCGTTCATCTAACATTAACATTAAACATTCCAAATAAAATTTATTATTGAATATTCGAACAAAATTAATCTGTTTCAAAGTTTTAACTTTCGCGTTCATCTAACGTTAACATTTATATATAATAAATATATATATATATATATAATGATGTTAAAATGTGCAATAGGGTCAGAATGTCAACTGTTTTCGCATGTTGAAAACAGCGGTTTATCTGAAATGTTGGGATGTATATTTAGAGCTGTAGAAACCCTAGTTGCGTCTGGGTCTCCCTAGAAGTGATTTGACCTTAAGAGTAATACTGAAAGTTGCTACCTTCTATATCGCCACTAGGGAAGCAACAGGCAAAGAGTTGGTTAATGTGCTCAGGATTGATTGGAGTATTCAATATTGAAAGAGGAAGTAATTAGAAATAGAACCCTTGGGATATTTAATTAGAGTTGTTTATGCTCACTCTTGAAGATTGATGAATAAGGGTTTCGGGAAAGTTAAAAACATAGAACTCTTCTGGGTAAACACTTGACACTTGACTATGACTAGGAAAACCGGAACCCAATATTGTGGGTTAAATAATCAACATTTGAATCAATTTCTTCTTCTATCATCAACAGTTTTTATCTATCTTGTCAATATATATATAGCCGATCTTTTGTTCATTTATTGAGATTATTTTTGTTCACCAATTTAAAAATTAATTTTCTTTTAGTCTGTTTAATTTTTACTTTCACTTATACTTATTTTTTTAACGAACATTGGAAGATCGACGATAGGTAATAAAAGTATAATAATGTGATTAGTTATTTTTTAATGAAATTGAATGGAAAAAGGAGACAAAATCCTGGTCTTGACAGAATCTTGCAATATTAGATCGAAAAAGGGGTGAGTGATCAAGAATAAAAGTAAACGAATGTTTGCTCATCCTTGAGGGTCTTGAAGGACTGAATATTTTAAGGTTCAGGAAAGAAGAAGACAGGAGAAATTTCATTCCCTAGATCCTAGAAAATCAATGTAATGACGAATGAACTATTTCGACACTTTTCTCATTTTCAGTAATCGGTTAAAATTGTCAACAAAACATCTCAAGTGAAACAATTTTTAAAAATATTTAATAGATTCAATTATTGTGCGATTAACTCTAATTAATTCTTTCATATGCTACCATTTTGTGATTTTTTGTATGACATTTTTTAATATTTCAATAATTAAAAAAAAAAAAGATTCCTCTTATCTACTGTAAAATATCCAATTTTGTTTTTACTGTGATTATTTCTATGTGAAAAAAAATAGGTGGTAATCAATATGGCTGTGGACCATTATCGGCCATCTGGATCGGCCCAGGTCCAGGTCTTAGATGCTGGCTAATTCTTCTGCTTCCTGCCCTGCTGTTCGGAAATCATATAAAAGGATCTCCTTCACGTGTTCACTTACGAAGGGGAGAAAAGCCACTTCCGGGATGGAAGAGGCAAAAAACGGAGTTTGACAGCGATGAAATCCCTCAGGAAAAACATCCAGCGGGATTCTCATCTTGAAAAGAAAAATAAAGAAAAAACTTTTTAAAATGAGTACAACTGCTCTTAAGTTAAGGACCTGATAAGATAAATAAAAACATGACACAAAACTGTCTCTTACCCCTTATAACAAGCCTGGTTGTTCTTCGATATTTGGTTAATCAAATGACTAGTTTATTATAACAAAACGAATTTATATGTTTATTACTATTAAGTATAAATCATCATTGATTAGCAAGTTCATAATAAATCTGGTTCAATGTGGCTCTTATAAATGTATCTCAATTAAATTTATTTATTGATTTACTTATATAGTTATAGCAATTAGATTAGACATTCGGATCAGGGAAGGGAGTATTGACTGATATCCAAATGTTACTGTAACAAATATGTAAGTACTAAATTTGGGAAAATAAACACATTTTGTTAAAAAAAAGACGACATTCTGGATTGAAGGCACCAAATATTATATTTTGTACACATATTCTTTATCAGTCTCAGTCATATTTTTTGTAATATATAATTAAGTTGCTGAAAAAGTCGAAATTAGGTAGACAATAAACGTTGGGCTACAAATGATTAATAATTTTTGTCCACAACCGTGAGAATGTACCTATAGTATATATTAAACATAAGAGCAAAAAAAAAAAATCATCTTAATTTGATACAGTAGCAGAAAATTTTTAAAATCAATATAAATATCAATAAATCAAAAATAACATGAAAAAAATATATACTTTGTATTAAAAATAAATCTTTGCAAAAAATAAAATTTTCAAAAAAAGTTGTCAGGAGGCGCCGGGTATCGATCCCGGTGCCTCTCGCGTGCTAAGCGAGCGCTCTACCATCTGAGCTACGCCCCCTGTTGAAAAATAAGCCATTTTAAATACTTACAAGAATCAATCTAAGTATTTTACATTAAAAATATATAAATATTTTTACTTTTTAATTTTATTTTATAACCATTAAGCTAAGAGAAATCAATTTCATTTTTTACTTACTGATATATCAAGGTTTTTATATTATATAAATTTAAATAGAAAAATACTGTTCGAATTATAATTTAATAAGCCAATAATTACTAACCCGAAAATAAAACCGCCTTAAGATTATATTTTCAAATTGCACAGCCATACCTTTTCGGAATTTAAATTGAGATTAATCATTTTTTTCAACATGGTATTAATAAATTTATTTAAAATAGAATAGAATATATAATAAATTAAATATTAAATTTCAGGACTATTCACATATTAGATCTCAATAAACCAAATTTGAAAATGAAAATTCCCATTTTTAAATTGATATATTATTAAATTATTATTCATTTAGAATTTATAAATTTAAATTAAAAATTTCAATTTTAGATAGGTATATAATTAATAACTACATATAACATTTTATACCATTGTATGTATTGTATTTTCACGAAACACTCGCCTCGGGGTGTGTGTGTGTGGTTGGGGGGGGGGGGGGGGGGGGGGGGCTGATTTACAAATTTGCTGCCTATATAGGCACAGGAAAAATTGCCGCTCATGTTTTAAAATAAATTTACTCATTCAAGTGAAATCAATATAATGGATATGTTTAAATAACAAATTATACATAATTTGAATCGAATATACGAGAAGGTACTTTATATTTTAATTCTATAGATTTTTTTGAGAGGGGCTTTCTTGAAAGCAAAATAATTAATAATTTCGTTCAAATCGATGTTTCGCAAAATTTCCTTTTCAATACACAACAAAAGCTCAAGCCCCCCCTCCTCCATAGCTTCATAACTCACCCCCAGTTTCATGAAAAGTACCCCCCCATTTTATTCACTTCAAAAGAATTAGAATAGAGTTTTTATTATATTTTGTTGAAGTTATAAGAATTAATTGATCGTTACTATTTTTAGCATAATATAATGCTAAATGCAATAATTTTCAACCTTTCCCATAGAAATTTGAATGACATACGTCTTAACACCCCCCATACCCTGTGGGCACCCTGGCAAACCATCAAGGTCCAGGCGTAAGAAGCGCGCGCTTGGGGCCTCAAAAATCAAGCATACTTTTAATTTTTTCGCGTTCTGTAATTCTGTTTTCTTAATACATATGTAGGTAGTTGTAAGTTCTACCGCATAATTTAAATTTGATTCGCACTGGTCAGTAAAATTTGCGCGAGTCAGTTTTACACAATACTACCCTTCACAGTCTCGGTTGTGGAGTCAGACTGTCTATTCAATTTTAGCGCTTATTTATGTTTTGTGTTATATACAGGGAGATAGGGAGTGCCTGCAAGCTAGAACTTAGGCCAGGAAATTGTCCCATTTCATTCATAAAGGGAGAAAACGTCACTAACCCTGTTGACATTGGGGGGTTACAATCGCTTGTTCGAATGTAGAAACAATTTTAAAAAAAAATTCTGACAATACCTATTTGCAACGCCAGTGGTGAACGTTCATTTTCGGTTTTGAAACGTGTCAAAAATTATTTACTAACACAGACACATTTAATTAATTTATCAATAATGTTTATAGAAAACGATGTAGTTCAGACTTTAGTATATGACTATCTTTCTTATTGATAAATTCGCTAAACTTAAAGCGAGAAAAGTTCCACTTTAATTTAATTTTATATATAGTATCTAATGCAATAATACATGTAATTTTGTTGTGCGATATTCAAACTATTTTTTTCCATGGTTATTGAATATGTTTTTATTTATTATTGTAATAAAGAAATGCTCTTTTTTGAACATATGTACTTTCATTAAAACGTCACTATTTTACAATCGGTAATGTAGGAGGCCTCAAAATGTGATTGCGCTTGGGGCTTTCAAAATGTTTGATTCGCCACTGATCAAGTCTATTTTACGACATTGTTTATCGCAAATAATTTTTGGCGCATTTTTAAACAGGAAAAATAACGTTCTCTATACAGATGAACATCCTAAGCTTAAAATTGGGTTTTGGATAAATATGATGCAGTTTTTACTTTATCCAATGCGAAGCATGGGTAAAGTATTGTAATCGGTCTCGCGGCAAACGCGACTTCAAAGGGCCCTCAGGTAAAGACTACGGAACCCATGGTTTCACTTAAAGTCACAAATTGTAGTATTCAATTAGGTTAAATTTTAGCACGTGATAGTTTTGCCAAAAATTACATGGGATCTCGTCCAGAGGCCAAAAGTGGGATTTTTTCATTTAGTCTGTGCGGATGGATGGATTTTTTTTCTCGAATGGGGGAATCTTCGAAAGACATCCTGCGGCCCGTACCGCAGGATAGTGTGGGATTTCTACCCACTAACTCTTAAGCTTAGTCTTCCCGCGGATGGATGGATGGATGTGTGTGTGTGTGTGGGGGGGGGGGGGTCTTTTTTTTCGTCTACGATTTTTTCCACACCGTTTAACCGATTGAAATGAAATTGAAAACATACCATTATTTTAGCAAAATTAAGCGCTGAATATTTTTTGGTATATATGGATAGTTATTAGTACTTTATTCCAGTACTTTTTTTAGTTTTTTCTAAATATTTTAAAAATGACTTTGACCAATTTTGATGAAATTTAATATTGGAATTAAGATACCTTAAGGACTACAAAAAATCTTATATAAAGTTTTTAGTAAAATTTTATTTTAAAATACTTTACTCTAGAGTAAGATAGTACTGTTTTAAATTCTTTATTATTTTAAACATGGACTGCTAGTCAGTGATATCTGATTAATGATAAAAGAATAAATATATTAATATTTCAAATGATTTTGGATAAAGTTTAGCAACGATCCGTTGCAGTTTATTAATCTAGTAGCCAGACATAACGAAATTGGATTCGTTTGTATGTTTGCCGCATCAAGAGTTGCCAAATGAGACTTCAAATGAATAAGTTCGAAAACAAGATCAAGATTTTCGGGAAAAGAGTGAACGCAGATTTTGTCCTGCTTTTCCAAGTGTAGACTAGGGACATTTTCTTAAATTCAATAATGGCCTTGAATTTGTTATTTAGATCCACGAACGCTTTTCGTCTTTTGGTCAATTCTGCACGTGCAGTTAATTTTACAATTGGATAAATTATTTGTTTCATTTGATTATTTACAAATTAATTTCAAGAATCCTCAATCCGCGTATTAAGTTCTATTTGTACGTCTAAACTTTAAGAAATTTGAAATTGATACAAGTTTTACGTTTAATTTCTACAATTTATATACTTTTCATTTAAACAAAAACTTGTTAATTAAAAATAAGCTGATATGGCCACCCACATGACTCCTCTCTTATAATCGTATTTAATATATAATAAAATAATTTATAATCATTTACCAAAGAACCTTTCCTCCCCCCACTGAATTTTAGACTCATAAGGTCGTATAAAGTGCTTATATGAAATTTCTTACAAATCGATCAAAGGGTCTAGGAGTTATATTGATAGTTATATTTTTTGAACCCCCTTCATAATTTTGGCCCTCTAAAAAATAACTTTATTTATTATTATTGGTCTCTTTTATACATAGTAATTTTTTTTTTAGTTTGAAAATTTTATCATTTTATTTTTTAAGAGCCCCCCTCCCTTAATTTTTGATTCGATTTCAACTCAAATCTAATCAGCTCTTAATCTCAATATAAAAGCATTATATGTGAAATTTCGTTTTGATATTCACACTAGTTTTTGAGCTAGAGTATACACAAAATTTGGTAACGTGCTAACTAACGACTAAAACAGACATTTTGACGAAAATCATATACTCAAAAAATATAATTTTTCGGTGTTAACTTATTAGATATTTGTCGTAGACCAAAACACCATGGATTCGCTATTTTTTTTTTTTTTTTTTTTCTATAAAAATACTTTCAGCTGTTTTTGAGATATTTCCAAAATATGAAGCAAAAAATACACTTTTTTCAGCACTATTACAATACTTGACCATATATTATTATACATATCCCGTATGTTAAAGTAAAAACTGAAAAAAATGAGGAAAAACACCGGGAATAAACTTGGAATTTTAAAGTATTTTTCCGCTGGTACTCTGCATCAATAATTAACAAAAAAAAAATGTTGGCAAAAATGTGTCTTCTCTAATATTTTGCCGAAGTAGACACGTGCCTCTGTGCCTATGAGTAAATCCGCTCCTGTTTATTTTTACAAAAATACCTTTTAAAATCTTCAAATACCAGTAATAATTTTTCCGTTTGATATGTTGATGTAAAATGTTGATTAAATATAATTATAGTAATAACATTTTTTACATTAATTCTACTTTTGTTAACGAATATCTACTAGGAGACACATTTGCAACCCTTTTAACCTACCTATTGTTGTCCAAGACTTGAAAAGTTAATAAATCATAATCATTCGTGCATTTTAAGACTTTAACGCTATTATTAGAGTCTATGAATAGAACATAAGTCACAATAACTCTAGTAAAGGAGGGAGACTTCAGAGGGGCTCTCTGAGCATGTCAACGGCCCCAGCTCAATTACGGCCCACTAAACTCCTTTAGAAAAATCATTTTACCCTATAGGCCATTAGCTGAGTGTCTTTGTCAAAAGAAGTTAAATTCCACGTGAATAAAAAGAAATAAAGAAATGCTCTCACATTTCAAATATTTACGGTTACATTTAATAAATTATATTTGAAAAATACCTATCCATATATACCATGTGTTGATTTTTTTCTTTCAATATTTCTTTTAGATTTGAATCATTTATCAACAATGATTAATCTTTAAAGAAATAATTCTTTTAATATTTTTAAGTACAAGATTTTTGTCTCCTGAGTACAATTTTTAATGGCATATTCCATCATATTTTGCACCTTCCACCTTGCACCCGAACTTTTATGAGAGTTTTAAGATAGATTCAAATTTCAAAATAGAATTTGATGGAAACCCTGTTCAAGATAATGAATTACAGATAAAAAGAGTTTACCATTTTCACACCTTTAAAAAATCGACGTTCCGGAGGATTCTGTCTCCTTCATCAGAGTCTGTAAATTAATAGAAATGAGGTGGCCATCTATCAGAAATTATTTAGCAATTTATGTTTTTTTTCTTTCCGTAGAGGTGAGAAATTTCATTTAAGTATTTCTATACTAGACATCAACGGCTTTTAAAACTATTAACAAAAAATGAAAGAAAGAAAAATTATGAATGATGCTAACTTAGTTCTAAAATAATATGACCCTGCTAAGGAGAGAAGATTCCCCGAAAGGTAATTTCTTTGAAAAATGAAAATGGCAATTAGTAAAGTCTTATTCCGAAATTTTTTCTATTCATAAAAATCTTATTTTACACTATTGATAGTATAGATATATTAATAAATGATATTCCGGCAAGTGCTTAGCGGCTCTAAAGATTGATATTAGGCTTTGTACATGTAGCTAATTTTTATTATATTATTAGAGTTCGTTTGCTCATCATATTCTCTACAGCTGTTTTTTCGAGAAATTTCGAAATAATTAAAAATTGATAAAAATAATTATTCTAATACAAAAATTTAATAAAATTACGATGGCACAATCTCAGAAATTAGTCAAAATCCCTAAATTTAAGATTTCATGACTATTTTCCAATGGTTGTGCTAGAAATTCGATAACACACACACAGACCCACACGTTTCAAAAAATTAAAAACAAAATTGGACCTTGAATCGTTAAGATCCTTGGAAAAATCTTGAATTTAATTTTATTCATGAATTTGCCAATATTTCCATTTCAACAATGCCAACTCTTCCGATTCTATTCATTTTATAGTGATGGGAATTTAATATAATGGAAATATAAAACACACCTACTTATAAAAATTCAAATTGCCGATAATAGTATAGTAGACCTTAAATTTCTAAGGAAATCTCGAAAGATTGTCTTATACTATAAATCTGAAGTTGAATGGGTAATAATTAATTATTAAGTCTGAAGAATTGTGTTCACTCCTTTCGGGAATTAAACCCAAGTGCCAAATATCGCATTCCAGGACAATTCCCTACCCTCTGAATCAATAATAACATCTCGTGACATTCTTAGAAATATAAAATCTACTATTATCTGCAATTGAAACTCTTATTTGTATTTCTGTCATATTTTCATTACTATTATGAATCGAGAACTACCATTGTAAAAATTAAAAAAAATATTGGAAAATTAATGGAAAAAATTAGATTCGAGATTTTTCAAGATCTTAACGATTCAAGCTCCATCTTTTTTTTATTCCTGTATATGTGTGAGTGTGTATGTGTGTTATCAAGTTTCTGACAATACCATATTCAATTTGAGAAAAGTCATTCCATTGTCCTTCGGTTTTTGAAGAGATTCGAAATTCAAAACACTCTTATTTAAACAATAAGGCATGGCTATGTTGTTTAAATTTAGAAATACACATTTCCACAAAATTTTACAAATGAATATTAAATGTTTTAAGTAAAATATTTAGCGCGATATATATGTGACAGTTTTTTGCACTCAGGTTCGTTTACCGATTGGATGTACTCAACCCTTCTGACATATAATTAAAAATTATCCATTCCTTCTCGGATCTAGTAGATGATACCCTCTCGTGATTTCGTCATAACTCCTACATTTATTCCTTTATGTTAAGAAAAAGGAAAGTGTCATTCTTCGCAAATGGTCAAACTACTTAATTATACGCCTTTCAATTTCATTCAAATTAAATGAATGAAACTTTAGACGTATTTTTCTTCATGGTACCCACTTCGTTAAATTGACAGAAGATTAATGTAAATAATATAAACATATTTCTTCATTATACATTAGTTTTATGCTGTTTGCTCTTATAATTAATTCTCTTGAATGTCTACGAGTAAAGGTCCAACGCCTTCTGTTTTGGAGCTTTGAACAATTCATTCTACTTCAATGATAATTTTAAAATAATTAGTTAAGGAAGTATATTTATTCTCTTAGGTGACAAATTAAACCGTTTCTTTAACTTTCTATATGCGAAGAAATTAGGGATCTTTTCACCACGAATCGCAATTACTTCCATTTATGATACACGCTACTTAGATTTAATTGACTCCACTCTAAGAGATCTTTTATTCGTTAATTATTTCTTGACATATACCCATGATTGATTTTCTCAGAAATCATTTAGTACCTACCTACTTTCCTTTTTAAATTATTATTGTACAATTTACTAGAAAACTTGAGAATTAATAGTAAAATAATTGAAAAAAAACTTTTTCCATTCGAGAAACAATTTTTAAATTTTACTATTAATTCTTGTGAAGTATCTCTGTTACTGAAGAATGGATATTATAAAAGAAGAAAATGTTGTATAGTGTATACTACTGGGGACGATGTTTAAAGAAGTCCAGGAGTGTTCGCCAAGTATGGTATACTCAGGGCCGCCCAGAAGGGAGAACATGTGGTAAATGCCAGGGGTCCGGACTCTTGGAGGGCCCGGAGCGGGAGGTTGATTTTTTTACTATATTAAACTTTTGGTTATCTTCGAGCCCATAGGAAAAATAAGAAAAAAATAGCCTATTGACATATCAACAAAGTTTTGTAAATTAATATAATAAATCAATGGGGATAAGTTTCGTAATGTTGCTTTTGCTCTAGTCTTTATTCATTTCATTAAATGTTTCAGATGAAATATGGTTGATTTGACATTCGAATACATTTTCAACAAAATAATGATAAAACATGATATCGGTCATAAATAAAATTTATTTCATCAGAATCATTCATTTTTATTTTCATATTTTTTTGCTTAAATAAATGAAATAAGATAAAATGAAGAAAAATTTAAATAACTAGATGTAATTCATGGACTGGAATTTTTATTAATTTTTTATAGAGAATATTCTTTTGCTAGAGATACTGAAAATTCGTGAATGGATATGTTGGATTTTGCTGCTCTGTTTATGAAAAAATACATCCAGTGCTCTAGCCAGCTATTCACAGCGTTCAATATTATCTACAAATATACAGAAACTCTTTGCCCACACACATATTCTTAAATAATTACTTGGAATATTAATACCATCAGTCACAATATATTTTTGATGTCGTTTATTAGACCTGTATTAAGTGATTTTTGTGGAAAATGTTACACATACCTAGCATATACCTAACTTGTAAATTTCAAGTTTACATCTTATTTATCTTACAAGCTACACTGCTCTTTTAGACTTACAGTGTTTAACATAAAATTGGGTGTATCTAATCCCTGTTGGGATGAAGATAGACAGAAATTCTAGCGAGACCATATTAGTTTTGAGCGGGAGAAAAAAAATTCAGTTTACAAAAATTCAATTATGTAAAATTATACTTTCTTATTTCTCCCTTTCTCTAACTAATAATAATGTTGGTTTTATTGAAAATTTTAGTTTAAGGCTAAAAGCTTACATCAAGTCAAGAAACAACAAATTTAACATGAACAAACCGCTCCTAAATGACGGATTCAAATAGTTAACGCTTTTTTTTTATTTATAAATGGGCGTATCCATCCTCCGTTGGGAGTAAGTGAACGAATCGTTGGGGGATAAGGGTTTAGCCCTTCACGAACAATCAGGAAACAACGGTGACATATGGGGAAATCCATTAGGGGAACCTATGAGGTGTATTTGCAATGTTATTGATTCATTTTCCATATTATAATATATGCTAAGATGAATTTAGACAATAAGCAGGATTGAAATATCTTAGGTGGTGACTGTCTAGTTTTGAGCCCGAATTCTTCGCTATTTCTACCGATCCAAAAGTAGATCTTTCTTTGTTCAACATCGTTACACGTATATTGACTGGACTCGGCAGGGGTTTCAAAGCCATTCATTCATTTAACAAGAATTGAAAAAACTTAGAAACAAATCCAACATTTGAACAGTAACAGTGTGAGATCGGTAGAAAAGTGAGATTGATTTAAAATTAGAAATCGTTTCGTTTTATCTAATGAAAAACAAATGTTTCTTCTGTGAATAGAGGAGGGATTTTGGAAGTGTTTTATATTTTGAATGAATGAGTTAGATGGATTAAAAATTTATAACAAATACCTTTAATTGAAAAGTTTTTATTTTGACGAGAGTAGCAGGGTTGTTGTTTCATCAAGAAGATAAATATTTTTTCAAGAAGATAAATATTTTTTTAAGATCGACTATAAGAGTTACGAAGTAAGCTGTCATATTTAGGGGTCCCCCTAATGGATTTCTTTGACTGGCAGTTAAATCAACTTAATCATCCAATATTTGGGCTAGAAACTAAAGTTATAGTTACAAATTTTCGCAACCATACAGCTATATTTACTTTACCATACGGGATACGGGCTATGTGAAGAATTAGGTTATTATTATTTTTTTCTTGAAATAACTCAAAAACGGCTCAAAATATTTATAAAAAGAAAAGAAAAGTGAATTCTTATCGTCTATAATAAAACCTTATATTGTGAACATCGAAAATTTTTAAATTTTAAAAGATTTTAACTATTTTGTCAAAATGTCTGTCAGTGAGTGAGTTCATGTGTTCCCAAATTTTCTTTACGCTCTAACTGAAAAATGACTTAAGAAATCAAAACGAAAATTTATAGTAAGTTATATTTTATTTTGAGAGGTAATTAGATTTTAGTTGAAATCTGACAAAAAGTTAGAACAGGAGGGGTTTTTAAGAATTTGATTGAGCCCTTTGTCCGATTCGGACCAAATTTTACACAGTTAGCCTTTAATGGCTTCATCAATGCAGAAATCAGATTCCTAAAATGACTGAATTCATGAGATGGCCACATATTTACAAGCTTTTTTTCATCTAAAGAAAAGTTGACAGTTGCAATCAAATTTGATTCTGGGTGGACAAACCGAACCTAAATGAAGTATTCCACAAATTATACTTAAATTTTCAAGAGTCCTTTCTTTTGATGATTTTATTCTTGTCTAAATTGTCGCAAGTCCTTGCAAAATAAAAATCTTTAAAAAAGAGTCCTCAGCAACATAAAAGCCAGACATGCTGGTTCCCCGTTGAGTGACATAAAAGGTCAAGAGGCCATCATCTCTTCCTCTGAATAGATTTTAATATACAATCCACCCTCTTTCGCTAAGGATTCATCAAAAAAACAAAAGGCAAGCTACTTGAATATAAATCCGAAAATCGCTTTACATTATCCACGTCTTCCATATATACAGGGTGTTCCACAGAACCCGTTCATTAAAAGTTTTCATGGAAGGAGTTAAGAGAAAATTTTGAACTTTGACATATTTATGTTTTGCAATATGCTCTTTTTAAATAAATTTTTAACAACTTTTGAACACTTTCTGCTTTGCTGCAATCCCTATCAACTTTCTTGTTTTCTATGGAACCCCCAAATATTTTTGTATCATTAGATTAAGTGTTAAAAACTAAGATGATTTTAAATTGAAAGTTTTTGTGTCGAGTGTAGCGGAATTTTTATATATTGAAGGAGACAATAAAAGAGTAAAATTTATAATTCCAGCAGAAGACACACTCTTTTATTGCCTCTTTCAATAAGATGATTTTGTTTAATGCACTTGATGTCTAAAATTTAATGATTTTAATGATTTATACATAATAAATAAGATCTAGAAGAGTGAAATTTAAAATATTTTTTTATTTAAAAACTATTCCTTTTAGGTATAGGGAATATTTAATAAACTCCCATTGGATTTTTATGTACTAGAATTCAAAAATACTAACAGTATACATAAGTACATAATAAATCATTATGATCTAGACAGGTGAAATTTAAAATATTTTTATTTAAAAAACTATTCATTTTAGGTATAGGGACTATTTAATAAACTTCTATTGGATTTTTATGTAGAATTCAAACATACTAAAATTTATGCAATGTTCCATTTGAAAAAAATGAGTTTTAACATAGGACTCAATGAATCTCCCTGTCCGTTGAAGAGCATAGGACATTGAGTCCTATGCTCTTCAACGTGATAATGGACGATATTATCGAAAATCTACCCGAACACCTTGTCTACAAATTGGGGGAAATCACTTTGCCAGTGGTGTGCTATGCTGATGACGCGGTCCTGATGGCGGAGTGCGAAGAGGACCTTCAAATTCTCCTGGACAAATTCTCTGAAAATTCCGATCGGCTTAACATGCAAGTCTCTACCACCAAGACAAAATGCATGACGATTGCAAAAGCTTCCCTTAGGTGTAACTTAGTCATCAACAACAGTCCAATAGAACAAGTCCCAAGCTTTAACTATCTGGGAGTTCAGATTTCTAGCAGACGAAACCTTAAGATAGAAGTAACTTCGCATGTCATCAAAGGAGCAAAAATTTCGGGCTGTCTATCCAATCTAGTCTGGAAAAATAAGTTTATGTCTTCCGAAAGTAAAATTAGGATATATAAGACCTGTGTTCGCCCGATAATAACATATGGGGCTGAGTCCAGGGCAGACACAACCATTACAAAGCAGCTTCTCCGGACAACTGAGATGAGAGTTGTAAGAGCCATCCATTCGAAGACCCTACATGACAAAATCCGGAGCGAACACCTTAGGAAAATAAGCGGTCTTCAGGACATAGTCGATTGGGTTCATGTAAGAAGAAGATGCTGGGCTGCCCAAATCAATAGTTCTGAATATGGAAAGCCCAAATTTTATTTCCTCGTTTTGGGTATATTAATATTTTTGCATCAAATTGAATTTTGTATGATTTTTCTTTTGTGAGAACCACAAACAGAATATAATCATAATTAAAAATATTTTTTTTGTCCCAGAAGGAACTTTCTACGGCTATGTTAGAGAGTATTTGTGGGTATCGGAAATAGAGAGAAAAATCAAACTTGAAAATGATTTTTCACCACATTTTATCATTTTTTATTAATATAAATAAATAAATAAAGTCAATTTGTTCAAGAAGTCAACCATTAGATAGTATCAGAACTCAATTGCTCTAGAATTGCCCGTTTTGCTTATTTCCAATTACAAATATTTAATAGATTTTAAATGATGAAAACTCGAGACTATTTCAAACGAGTCCAGACATGCATGGACAAGTTGAGACGTGTTGGCGGGCGGATCAGTTTGCAAAAAAATGCTTTCTCGAATATTTCGAATTGATTAATTTTCTCTGATGAAAAAATATCAATTAAGTAAAAAAAAATTATTGATACCTATATAAGATAAAAATTATTTTCATTTGGTATAAATGGTTTTAGTTATACCTAATGAGCTGAAAAATGGCTCGCAAATATGTATTTTCACATTACAATGCACCAAATGTTTATCTTATACCTACCTGAGAACGTTTCCTGAGAATACAAAATGCCAATCTTAAATGGTTTTAGTTAATGAGCTGAAAATTGGTACGCAACTCTGTTACAATCCACCAAATTTTAGCTATATATCTGAATATCTTTCCCGAGAATATGAATTGTCAATATAGAATGGTTTTATTTAATAAGCTGAAACTTGATACGCAACTATGTTTTTGCATTTTAATGTACCAAATTTTAACTTTATATCTGAAGACGTTTCCCGTAAGAATAAATTGCCAATCTTAAATAATTTCATCTAATGAAACTCGATTTGAATCTATGTATTTTCACATTACAATGTACTAAATTTTAGCTTTATACCTGAAAACTTTTCTCGGGAAATCGGGAATAGATATTTTTCTGGATTTCCGGAAAATCGGGAACGAGAAATCCCAGGAGAGAAACCATAACCAGCACCATGTTCTTATAATAATAGTTTAGGAAATATAAAAATTTAGTCACCAGGATGAACTTTCTACGACTTTCAGTTTTTGGGCTACTCTGGGTATCTGAATCCAGACAGAGAATCATGTTTGAAAATGATTTTTTTCACTTTTTAGGCAACCGATAGCTTCCCATATGACAATTCCTTGTATTCTAATTTTTCTGCATTTTTCAACCCCAATTTAGGATGTGAGAAATCCCATTATATAATAGGTAGTCCTTATTTTTAGAATTATTAACATTTTAGCCCCAGAAGAAACTTTCTATGGCCTTCTGTTTTCTAGTATTTTATGGGTATCAAAATTCATATCATCATCGAAGAAGATCTTTTAATCTTTTCTCAGCGCCAAAAAGAAAAAAATAAACATTTAAAATATTTATCTATCATTTGTGTTTCCAGACGTAGTCAAAATATTCTTTGTTCTACGCTGTTGAAATAATATACATTTATCAAGAGAAATAATTGATACAATGGATTATGA
This sequence comes from Forficula auricularia, assembly GCA_024734495.1. NCBI lineage: Eukaryota > Metazoa > Arthropoda > Insecta > Dermaptera > Forficulidae > Forficula > Forficula auricularia. The sequence goes on along the minus strand of JALMQS010000030.1, from coordinate 9,939,117 downwards.
AATATCGTGGCATCTGTCATCACGTCAACTCATTGGATTTGCAAGATGCGTTCGTAATTGTTTTAGAAGAAGAGACAACCGTCATGTTAAGTAATACCTAGCTATTAATAATCAAGAAGCAAACGCTCTCTAACGGAATACTACTACATTGCAAACACGACCAGAGTTTTTCAAAATGATTTAAATATTAAGAATTAAGATTACCATCATCGGTAATTATTATAGAAATTATCATTTTAAATAACATTTTAAAATGGTTTAACTAAATGATTGAATAGATAAAAAAGTTTTAGTAATAAATATGAACTTGGTAAGAGAGTGTGTACTCGATGCTCAAATTGTAAATAAATATCGTCGGCTTAGAGCCAGTTGTATGTCGTTGGTAAACTCTTTATAAACGTTGACAAAGGTAAATCCTTAGAATTCACCTTGTGCCCGAAGGGATGACCAATCAGATGAAAGTGCCTGTCATCTGATTGGCCAACACACCCTTTGTCAACGTTTACCAACCGACATACAACTGGCCCTAAGAGTGTAAAGGTGCTAACTTCATTTTTACTTTACCATACAGGGTATGGTCAAGTATTGTAATCGTGCATGAAAAAAGTGTTTTTTTTCGAAATATCTCAAAAACGGCTAAAACTATTTTGTTTAGAAAAATTGAGCGAAACCATGGCATTGGTGGAGGGGGAGTTAAAAAATTAAAAATATAGGCTCTTGTACCAAACTCAACCAAATTTTTTATACATAATCAGCGGGACCCGAGAAGTCTAAAAATGCAAAAACTAAACGCCCAAAATGGGGGAGGGGGAGGTCAAAAAATGAAAATCTTGACCATTTACCTAACTCAACCAAATTTTGTATACATAATCAATGGGTCCCAGAAGTCTAAAAATGCAAAAACTAACCCCCCTATACATGAGTATAAATAATTTTATTAAATATTAAATATAAGGAGGGGCCAAGTTGTATGGTAAATTCAAGTGGATGGCCACATCAGAACACGTCAGCTTATTTTAATACCGTTCGAAAGAAAAAGAGATGCAGCATCGTCCAAGTAAAACTACTACTTGAAATTACGATCGTAAGTTGTAGAAAAAAATATGGAAAAAGTTTCTTTCCATAACACAATATTAAATTATGTTTGTTTTTTTCTCTGCCCTGTAAAATTTCCTTCTTGTGAGTTAGTAAGTTTACGCTCTAAGGCGTCGATATATGATTTTAAAAATGGGAGATGTTAAATGAAAATGATTTATTTATATCAGTAAAAAATTGTAAGAATATATATTGGATACATTAAAATATTTAAAAGGCATTTACTTTTCATCAGTGGCTTCACTTATCTCACTCAGATGGTGAAGTCTGAGGACATTGAAATCCATGAACTAAATTAACACATTGGAGGCCGTTGACGTAATTTTACGTTTTTTCAATTCAACCTACTGAAGCCGTTGACGTAATTTTACGTTTTTTCAATTCAACCTACTGTAGCCGTTGACGTAAAAATACGTCATTTGATTTTTGTTCTCGAGTAGCCGTTGACGTACTATTACGTTTTTTTCATTTTTTTCTCAAATTTGACATCCAAAAAAAAAATGAAAATTCTTTCTCATGGAGGAAACTCAGCCAAATTTTGTATACATAATCTGTGGGCCTCTAGAGAGCTAGAAATGCAAAAACCAACCACCCAAAATGGGGTCAAAAAATGAAAATTCTTGCCCATGCAGCAAATTAAACCAAATTTTGTATACATATTTTGTGGGCCTCTAGAGAGCTAGGAATGCAAAAACCAACCATCCAAAATGGGGGCGGGGGTCAAAAAATTAAAATTCTTGCCCATGGAGCAAACTCAACCAAATTTCGTGGGTCTAGAGAGCGAGGAATGGAAAAACCAACCACCATATATTTTGTGGGCCTCTAGAGAGCTAGGAATGGAAAAACCAACCACCCAAAATGGGGGGGGGGGGTCAAAAATTAAAATTCTTGCCCATGGAGCAAACTCAACCAAATTTTGTATAGGTACATATTTTGTGGTCCCCCAGAAGGCTAGAAATGCAAAAACTAACCACCCAAAACGGGAGAAGGATCAAAAATGAAAATTCCAGCCCTTTGGACTAAACTCAACCAAATTTTGTTTGGAGAGTGATTGGAGGTGGAGGAGGGTAGGGGTTTAGGAGCGGGATAGGGGGCCAAGGGGAGGGGATCCATGAGGCAGGGTGAGGTTTCAGAGGAGGGGTGCATGTGCAGTGAGTCCAGGGGCCAAAGTTTACTGACGTAAGAGGCCAGCCGAAGGCCGGCGTCGCATCTAGTACTTTATATAAAAATCTGTGAAGGTGGTAAAATAATTTACTTTTAACTCTATAAATTTTACAATTGATTCAGAAATTGAGTCATTAATGGTGAAATATGTGCCGATAGTTTGTCTGAAGCCGAAAATGGTGCAGATATTTCGTACACTGATAGTAACAGATGTTTATTCGGATTTTCTATCCACAAAAAGAAGAAACGTGTTGCCACTTTTAATCGAATTGGACACGAGTGATATAGAATGTATCAAAATGGAAAATGAAGAAATTATTTCAAAAGTCATTGATCTTAGAATGATGTGAATCTAATACCGGAGTTGTTTTTAGGAGATGTAGGTATTAAAGTAATTTCGAAAGTCCGCGAAGATATTTCACAAGCTGTAAAATTTGTTTAAAATTTGAATTTTTATTTAAATCACACATAATTAATTATAATTATTTATTGAACACGAACAAATAATACAATATAACTACGACGTTTCGATCGACTTATTCTGCGATCGTTCTCAAGTATGAGTAAATTTGTTTGTTGATGATAATTTGTTTGCCTTGTTGAAGGCTAAAACAAATATCGCGATCAAAATGCACATAAGTATAAAGGGCCCGGACTCAGTAGAGAGCGTTTGGCGGAGTGGTGCGTGGGAAAAAAACAAACACAAGCTCTTTTATTAAACTGTCCTCAGTGGACGCTGGGCATTCTACTTAGGCCAGCATACCATACAAACGTTCACCGCCACTCGCACCGCTCCGCCAAAAGCTCTCCTCTGAAGCCACTAAAAAAATTCTTGGGACTAAACATACTAATGGGACAGGTTAGGAAGAATAGTATAAATGACTACAGGTCCATAGATCCCTATATGGAAACACCTTTCTTTGGCAAAGTAATGAGTCGAAATAGATTTAGACAAATTCTACAATCCATCCATTTTCCCAACAATGAGGAAATGCCTGAAAATGGTAGACCTAGTTCTAAATTATCTTTTGGATAAATTTGGTAAAGTGTAGAAACCAAAACAAAACTTCTCATTAGATGAAGCAATAATTCCATATCGAAGACGGTTAAAGTTCAGGGTTTATAATCCAGAGAAACTTAAGAAATACGGACTTCTTGTAAGAATGCAATGCGATGTAGAAAATGGTTACACATATAAATTTAAATTATATACTGGCAATGGGAAAAAGTTGTTTTTGTTTTATGTATTGTGTTCTTATAAGGGCAAGAATTTTCATTTTTTGACCCTCCCCCCCCTTGGTTTTTGCATTTCTACCTCTCTAGAAGCCCACAGATTATGTATACAAAATTTGGTTGAGTTTGCTCCATGGGTAAGAATTTTCATTTTTTGACCCTCCCCCATTTTGGGTGGTTAGTTTTTGCATTTCTAGCTCTCTAGAGGCCCACAGATTATGTATACAAATTTTGGTTGAGTCTGCTCCAAGAACAAGAATTTTCATTTTTGACACCTCCCCTTTTTGGGTGGTTTTTAAGGGGAATTTTTTAAACAAAAGTTGTCAAAAATCACATCCCTACAACTTTGCTCATTACAAAATTCGCCGTAGAGTTAATAGTTTATGAGTTATTTGACAATCTCTATTAGTGCCCCTCCCCAAACCCCTTTTGGAGTCAAAATATCAAAACGTTATATATACTGGTATTAAATTAGAAGACATATGATCCAGATATGAAATTTCATAATAATCCCTTCAGCCGTTTTTACCTGAATCGTGAGCAGAATTTACGGTGAACCCACGGAAACATACAGACATGAATTTTGTTGAGGGTGTTTTCGTTCATAACTTTGCTTGAAACGTTTCCAACCAAAATTTCGCATGATTTGGACCAATGTACAGACAAAACCTCAATTATATATATACATGTATAGATTTAGTATTTAAAAATCGCAAATTTTAAACACTTCAATCTTACAGCCTTTGATTCGTTGTTGAGCGTGTGTGACGTTTTGTGGCGCTTGGTAAAATGAATGTCATGAACTATTCGTACTCAAAATTATTTATTATAGTCAAAATGTAAAAAAAAGCTTTTTTTATTTATATTTTCTCATGGAGCACTTGCTACCTTTCTGCGAGGCACTATTGCCCCGCGGAGCACAGTTTGGGAAACCCTGCCTTAGAACGTACAAAAATATTGTTTTAAAAAGCAATAATGGCAAAATTAGCATGTCTAAATTTAATTATAATACATAAAGAAATCCCTACTTGGATAAAATATACCGGCCTTCAGCAGTAGGTCTAATGAAAAACTGAGCGGCTATATTGGAAAGAACTAGGCTATAAACATACGGAAAATAACATATGTATTATTGATATGGCAACGGCCAGCAAGGTCGTTAAGATTTTGTAAAGAGAGCCCTCACTGGAGGAACACTCTACATGTCGGAGAATTTTTAATTTTTTAATCATTTATGTTGGTGATCTGCTTTCGACGCTTATTGCCTTTTTAGGCAAGATTTCTGCACTCACTAGGAGTTAGTAAAAAAAAACTTATCTCACCAGTAGGTCAGCTTTCAATAGAAAACTATAGGAATCATCATAGGATGAAGCATTCACAAAATGTTTTTTCTCTCAATACTAACCACATAAGAATCTATCAATAAACAGAGCTACAATTTTTTATTGATGGATGTAGCATAATAAGATAAATTTTTATTTTATAAATTAATTTTTGGCCTCAGAACGAACTATCTACGGCCAATAAAAATCAAAAAATTTCTGACTGCCATAATTAGGTACCCTAGTTTTCACTTTTTCCTCCACTGTAATACTTTTAAACTATTAATAATCAATAAACAGAGCTACAATTTGGCTCTATTTTATTGATGGATGTAGCATAATAGTATACATTTTTATTTTTTAAATTAATTTTTGGCTCCAGAACGAACTATCTACAACTAATAAAAATCAAAAAAATTTCTGACTTCCACAATTACCATAATTTGCGAAAAGCATGCTGAGACTTGAAAAAGTTTTGACTTTTTCCTCCAGTGTAATACTTTCAAACTATTAAAATTGAAATTTTTTTGTAAACCATATTATTATTTTAGATGTTACCAAAGAATTAAGTTTAATAATTATTCTGAGAGTTTCGCATTTTTACATTACGAATAAATAATATGGATAACGAATTTTGAATTGATAAGGCATACACATTCAAAATGTCTGAATGAAAGTTAGGCTTTAAGAAATCGTTTCTTGTTTTCTTTGTTTATCTCAAATGTTATACGGTAAATCAAATAGAATTATTCCTAACTAACCAGAAGTTTACCTTATCAACTATAAATTGAGATTTATCAATTCAAATTGGTATTAATCAATTTCAAGCTGAGATTAATCAATTTCATAGTGAAAATAAACACCAATAAATAATTACTAATCTCATATGAAATTTATTAATTACAATAGATTAATTCCCAGTTAAATATGATAGATTCCATTTGAATTTAATTACTCCCAATATAAGTTTTAATGTTTTGGATACTAATTGTGATATTCTTAGAACACTAATGAAAATATTTCAATTACTACTATATTACTAATAGAATCACCCAATATATTTGTTGAGTAAAAGAAATTAAAAAATCGAATCGTTATATTGAAAACCCTATAGCGGTTGTAGATTCTAAGCTAAAATTCGGCAAACAAGTTTGTATTAATAATCTACAACTCACTAACAAGTTTCAACTTATTACCTCAAACGTTCGCTGACATAAATAATTGCCAATCCACTAAAATTTAGAGTGAACTTACCAAAACCAATTTTAACTTTTTCCAAACAATTAGGAATTGAAAAAAATAAAATAAAAAAATAAATTTTTGACTGGTTAAGGCGAGAGTTATCTTTAAAGAGGACCATGATTATTTAAGCGAGATGAATGAGCGTCCAGATCAAATGCAATACATCATTTAGAATGTACAGATTTAGAGCAGTATTTCGGCATGCACATATTGTTTGGGTAGAATAGGTGTGGGTTTTAATAGCCGGATTGTGATTGGTCAGGAGAGAGGGAGAGAGAGCGTCAATTATTTTGATATATGTATATAAATACACCCTCACCCCTTTTCCCACCTATAGTTTTAGTTTTATCCGCCTGGACATCGAATCAATAGGGATGCTAATCCAGCCTGATTTTCAACGTTAATATGTCAATCAACTTATTTTTAGATTTATAACAATTTTTAAATGACATTTTGAGCTTAAGTAGATTCTAATTTGATTATAAAATTTAACTGGATTGTGCACTACCATACTAATGGGAGGTTGGTGGCATCTTTCCGAAAAAAAAGATTACAGTCGGTTGATAGCTTTATCATGTCTGTCGCATTGATTTCCAAAAATGTCCTTATTAGCGAGCACAACACGAAATCCAGGACACGTGATGTTGAGATTATGGAATGCCTATTTGAGAGATATGAAATCATTCAAAAACTAACTGAAAGTGGACTGATAAATCTGACGACTCTAAGAGTCCATGGAACACTGATATCAAACTTGAACATGAAGAACAGATTGAGAAGGCTGGAGAAAATCCTCTGAGCTACATAGGTATATCTGTCAGAAATTCGGATGAGTCTGCAATGGATGGATCGGACTTTATTATAATGATATTGATACACAAAGGAGTTGGACCAAAAAGATATTATCTCTCTAGTCTGGGGTGGACCCTTGCATCGTGAAAAGAATAAGAAATTTCAGGGATTGGGATGGTATTGAAGCTATCTGTGAATGAGGCTCTTGAAAGACTGAAAGTTTATATAGTAGATCGCCGTAAGACTGACGGGGGAAGCGAGTTCCAGTCTCTAGAAGTCACAAGGATAAACGAAATCAAATAAAATTCATCAAAACCTGAACCTAAGATGGTGTTATTCCGCTCATTTTTGTCACATTTTCTCTTAAGATCGCTTAGCTACTAATTCTTTTCTTCTTCTTGCTATGAGAATCATCGCATATGTATATTTTAAGGCAAAGCTGGCGTCTGTATGAGAAAAAGTACATTGCAGGAAATTTTTTGCTTAATTGTTTCAAACAAAACTGCTCAGACTTTTTCGGTGAAAATAAATTAACTGAAATCTAGCATTAAGGCTCTCGTCGAGCGTACAGATTAATACAATTTTTAAAAATTCGAACTTACTACCTTATAATAAAAGTAATGCAACAAATCCTAACAACTCCCGTATTCAAACAATATTAAATATATAAATAAAATAAGAAATAAAGAAACTAATCGAAATGACACGTCTAAGATACAAAAATAAAAACCTATTTTCAAATAAGAATTAAAAATCAGATCTAAAACCAGAAACAATACATTCATCAGCCTTCGGTTAAGATAATTATTTTTCAATAAAATGTACAGATAACAGTTTTAAATGAACAAATACAAATTTATTTTGACTATAGTAGATCTGAGATGTTATGAATAATTTTAACTACATGTCACAAGTTGTACTAATACCTTAAATAGGAAATCAATGAGGCTGTTGTTCTCTGTTACAAGCAATTAAACGATTGTACTCATTTAATCGGTTTAAGTAGAGGACACTCGTAAATGTTCAATTAGAAGATTATAAATTAATAGTGTTTTCTTTCATAATTGGGGAATACGTATCTAAAAATCAGAAAAAAAATTGAAATATTATTTCTCAGAGAGTATCATATTTTTACTTTATCCAATGCGAAGCATGGGAGAAAGTATTGGAATCGGTCTCGCGGCAAGCGCGACTTCAAAGGGTCCTCAGGTAAAGACTACGGAACCCAGTGGACTCAATTAAGGTCACAAATTGAAGTATTCAATGAGATTGAATTTTAGCACGTGACGGTTTTGCCAAAAATTACCTGGGGATCTCGCCGAGAGGCCAAAAAGTGCCATTTTTATTGGAAGTGAGTGCGGATGGATGGATGGATGTATGTGTGTTATCGTTTTTTTCGTCCACGAATTTTTTCCACACCTTTGCACCGAATGAATTGAAATTGAAAGCCTACCAGTATTTTAACAAAATGAAGCGCTGATTAGTTTTTGGTACATATCGGTCCACAAACATTAGTACTTTATTTCAATACTTTTTTAGTTTTTTCTAAATATCTTGAAAATGACTTAACCAATTTTGATGAAATTTAATATCCTAATTAAGTACCTTTGGACCCACAAAAAAGGTCAAATAAAGTTTTTAGTAAAATTATATTTTAAAGTACTTTACTCTAGAACATATTAATATTTCAAATGAATTTGGATAAAGTTTAGCAACGATCCGTTGCAGTTTATTTGTATTTGTCTATAATATTTATGGTATATAATTATAACAGTTGAAAAGAATGGGTGTCATAAAATAAAAACTGGTTAAGCTAAAGGGTTGAAATTGTATATTAATACATGCCTACTTATAAATCATACGGTCAAACTTAAAGAAAATAAGCTGACGAGTTCTGATGTGGCCATCCACTTGACTTTCCCATAAAACCTGGCCCCCACTCATATTTAATATTTATAATCATGTAGGGCAGGAGGGTTAGTTTTTCCATTCTTAGACTCCTGGGGGTCCACTGATTATGTATACAAAATTTGGTTGAGTTTGGTACAAGGGCCTAGATTTTCATTTTTTGACCATACACTCCTCCCCTTTGGGCGATTAGTTTTTGAATTTTTAGACTTCTGGAGTCTCACTAATTATCTATATAAAACTTGGTTGAGTATGATCAAATAGCCTAGATTTTTAATTTTTAACCCCCTCCAATAATTAATAGAGATTGTGGTGTTGGTGCAAGGTGAAACATCTTTAATAAAGATAAAAGTAAATAAATATAGTTAAACTTCTGTATTTTCCTGAAGATGGGTCTACATCCCGAAATATATATATTGAAAAAATTTACCTCTTTTATTTTTTTAATTTTTAATGTGAAACAAGTGACCTATATATAAATCCTAACTTATAGTAAATGAATATTTCATGCAATATTTATTTACTTTTATCTTTATTATATAAACTACATAAACTTATATAAAGGAATCATATTCCAAGTAAATGAAATTTGAAACGCATCATGTTCAAATAAAACTTTTGAAACCCGAAATATCAATATGGAAAAGGGGTTTCAAAAAAGGGCCTGAAAAATTTTATTTGAACCAAACCTTGCAATTATTTTCATAGTAAAAATATTATCTATGCCTCAGAACTTTATTTTCTCGTTAATAATGATTTTCATATTAAGTAAATTCCTTCACAATTTAGTCTGGGGGTTCTTTGTATCTGCATGGATAAGGATAAGTTCTAAGCATTCCAGAGGATACCTGAAACCGCGGAAAGCAATGAACAATATATAATGTACATCTATCAATTATAAAGTTTTCTTACTAAATTTAGGTTAAAAAGACATTTACAACAATAATTAATAATTAAATTTATGCGAATGTGGTTTCTCTCTAAAATATTTATTACCTCTAGTAGAAACGGAGTTGCGAATACAATGTAGATTCGCTGGACAAAGAGATGATTAACGTTTTGGGCGAAGCCGTACGAAATTTCATTGTGTTCTTTAAATGGAACATAATTTAATAATGATTGTCATATTATATTATTTATCTCAAATTTTTTATTCATTTTCTTCGTACTGCAATCGTAGATTTTCCAATATAAATTTTTAACTCATGTTAAAATTCGATTTTTGGACTTTAAGGGTATAAAATTTATTTCCATTACAGATAAAACCTGGCCAATAAATAAAAATTTCAATAAAACATACCAAAGCGAAGTTATTATTTTCATTAATATAAATATCATTATATATGAGATCTTCACTCTTTGATATCTTTGATATCCAAAGTTGCTAAAGTTACTTTCACTTTGCCATTTTTAGGTGAAAGTAAACGAAACACTAAAAATATATTAAATAAATTTTACAATAAATTGGTTTTGTGGAATCCAGGGGACCGAAAATTCAATGGTTGATGCGTGCGTTAAAAATAATACATTCTATCTCGGATCTAGTCGATGACAACTTCTAGACATTTCCTTTGTTTCAAAATGTTTTTAAAATTATTTGAATTTCTTCAATAAGGCGAACTCGATCCAGAGATGGTTTAAGCAAAACAAATAGATAGTATCATAAATCTTTCAAATAAAATCTCAAAAAATATAAACTAACTTGGCTATAACAATTTATCTTTCGAAGTTATTAAAGTGACATGCTTTGACTGTAGATGTCACTGAGGCAAGCCAAATGCGGCGAATAGGCCGGCCAGGTCAGTTCAGGTCAAAGAGGCCTTTTGATACGAGCGATAAGCGCCCCCATGCATCTCTGCTGGCTTCCTATCTCATCCATTTTATATTTCAAACTTTTTCATATTTCAAACTAAATAAAATAACATAAATAAAGCGAGCCCTATGCACATTACATGACTTTCATTTACTTGCATAGACAATTTGCCAAAATAAAACAATAAAAGTTATTTAATTTAAAATAAAATTTATTTATTTGAATTTTGTTTTTCATAGTCGTGAATTTAAAAAAAAATCAGTGTCCGGGAAGTTACCTTATGTTTTTTAGATATCTAAATCTTGTATCATGTAAATTTTACACTATGTACTCTAAACTTAATATTACATTAAATTGTATAGACTACAAATAATGCAGGGGTGCCTTCGGAGGGGGGGAGGTTAAGACGCATGTCATTGAAATTTCTGGGGGGGGGGGTGTTGAAAATTGTTGGAATTTAGCATGATATGCTAGAAATAAAAGCGTCAAGTCAAACTTCAACAAAAGGTAATAAAAAGTTTTTCAAATTCTTTATAATTGAATAATTTGAGTGGGGGGTTACTTTTCATGAAACTGAGGTGGGAGGTTATGAAGCTAGGGGGATGGGGACCCTTGAGTAATGTATGATACTTTTTTGTAAATACCATACCTATACAAACATATGAAGAAGGAAGGTTTGGTGTATACTGTCAAAAAATCTAATAAAAAATATCTTTAAAAATTTTATTTTATTATTTTTATATTGAGAGAAATAAAACCTCCACTATTTATAAAATTCTGATTTTTTTGTTCAAAAGCAAAAAAAAATAATATACAATATACATTTACTTACCCAAGAAAAAAATTATGGGACGTGCCTGATAAAAAAAGACTTTTTTTGAGAAAATTTCGAAAAACTTAATACTAAAAGTACGGGTAAGTACTTCCAATTGGTCGGTTTGAAAAAAAAGCATTCAAAATTCTCCCCAGAAGATAAATAACTCAGGTTTTAAATTTCGCTGAAATTTACGATTTCTCAAGATATTGTGATAGCAGATGATAATTCAATGACTTTTGGGGCATTTTTTGAGCTCTAGAGCTTACTAGTAACTTTAACGAAAATCAACAAGAAATCTAAGAACATGTGAACAATGGGGTATTCAGAAGGACTGTTTTGAACCAAAGCCTTGCTTCATCCCTTCTACCTAGCTTGAGTTTAAGACTTCATTGCTTTACCGCTTGAGAATGGTGACATCTCATCAACACATGAAATAGTTAAATAATTAACAAAACCTCAAACTTATATTTCTAAAGAACTCGAAATCGAATTTTTGTTTATATATTACTGTTGTAATGTTAACTGAAAATAATAACTTTTAGTGAATAAATGAATCAGTTGAGGGGGAAATTTTTGTATTTAATCTTTTTTTGTGGGAGGAAGGGGGGGATTTGTAATTATATCTGATCCGTCTAACTTTTTAACTCATTCATTGCGAAATGAAATTCTTCATCAATTTTTTTTTTTTAATACAGTTTTTTTAATTTTTGCATTTGAATCATTAAAAAAAAACAGGAACTTTGATATAAAGTGTAATATTACCATTATGCATGCATGATGATTCCATTGAAATATTTCCTCCTGGGAAGACTAATGAGAGAATCAAGTAATCAAGCCTGCTATTTTTTAATCAAGTTATTCTACTCTGATTTCGTTACTCATTGTCAAGCAGTAAAGAGAAACCATACAATTTAAATCTCTGTTTGAATTGATACATATTGTAGATATTTAACTTGTGCTAATAATTGTTAATTATTTAGGGTCACTTTGTCCTCAATTGGTAAAACCGCAGAATATCTTTGACTGCTAACTGAATCGTCAGATATGTATTACCGTAAATCACCGAAAGCTAAATCCCAAAATAGCAGAAATTTAACTTATTTTGATTTATGACACAGTAAGAAGATTCAACACCTGTAGTCTGAGATATACCCCTGTAAAAGATGTAAGGGTAGAGGAGGAAATTTCAGTATAAGGTACCTTTGGATATATGTTTTAAATGACAGAATGGTTGCGATTGCCCAGGTCGAAAACTTGGATTTTGCGCTTGAGCCCGAACGGTTGGTCGGAGAAAAAATCTAAATGATAAAATTTATAGGAAATTTTATGAACTTTCATTTTGAATAGACAGATTATTTACGAAAAGTTGATAGTTTTCAAGTTATAAGCCAAAAACAACAAAAAAATGGAAATTCTCAGCTTTTTTGCATTTTCTACAATGTTGCGTCACGAAATTTGGCTGGGAGACCTCAGATTTAAATTCAGCGCCCCAAAAAACATAAATATAATATATGCAACAAAATCAGAACTATCCCAAAACTTTCCTCATTTGAGCACAAATTGACTGGACTATCCGTACAAGATATTTCGACGTCTGGAAATTGTTAAACCCCGGCAAAAGTGTCTGGCTTTTTGCAAGTATTATTAAAAACATATAATTAAGCCGCTATTAAAATCTCAGAGTGAATCAATCACTTTTTTTCAAATAAAAAAAATACAACTTTAGGGTTGTCTGGCTCAGTGTTACCCCCCCCCTAAAAGTGTCTGGCTTAGTTAATTTTTAATTTAAAATCAACTTACTGTCGAATAGTATTTGTTGGATTTTGAATCAAACACTTTTTTTGGCGAACATTTTTTTACAACTTTCTCCTATGCGCAGTAGCAGCAGTACACACGTAGATCAGGCAAACATCCGATTCCGTACTCATCTATACTATTAATACCTCTAGGTGAAATATATACTTGAATCAAACACTTCATGAAAAATGGGTCATGGGTTCTTGGACTATATTAAAAACCATTTAAATTCAAAATTGATTCAATTTATACGGAGAATATTGTAATAAATATAAAAAATGTGAATTGTATACGATTAAATGAATATACCAGAAAAATAGAGTAGATAATTGAAAATTTTTAAAAATACTCATTATTGAACAAAAAACCGCGTTGAAAAAAGTTTAACTCTAGATTTTGGAGAAATAATGTTGTTTCATTTTCGATACAATAATATGAAAATTGGTGTCATTTTTAATATAAGATCAATTTTGATAGTACAAGAGCTTCACTCGATTTCTATGAGATTATTATTTATTTAATTTAATTTAATTTTTTTAGTGAAATTTTTATATATAGCCCTCTTTAGCCAAAAACTTTAATTTTTACCCCGCTTGGGTAATTATCTTCGGTTCGCAGACTCTGCCTTAGATCGATTTTTATCTAATTTGACAGCGAAGGGGCGTTGAGCGTTTGAGAATTGCGTGTTTCTTATAAATGAGATTTTAGATGGAATTTTTAACTTTAAAGAATAAACAATGTGATAGTATCACTCATCACTACGATAGGTAAATGCCGGAGACAATTCTATGATGTGCCAGAGAATCGACTGATAGATAGAGCGCAATTTGCTATTTTTCTTATTGCTCCTATCCGAATTGCATTTTGTCACGTGTGTAGACTTTTTGTTGCTTTGAGTAAGTAAACAGAGCATTGCCCAGGGTGCACCATTTTGGAGGGTGTCTACACTTTGCACCCCTGTAGAATTGTGAAACTAATAATTGCTTATTAATAATTTATAATTCTGTAAAGTCATACAATAAATAAGGGGCAAATTTAATAAAAATCTAAGTCTACATGCAGCAGCTTTTAGTGCAAAATAATGTGGTCATTCGAATGGAAGTCAGATCACAGAATCACGCAATTCTTGATATTTTATCATGAAATTCTAATAAGTTCGAACCAAAGAAAATGTCTGGAATGTTAAGTTGAACTCTAGTCAAGCTTAATAGGAGTTGAATAAACATTTATTAAGATGTATAAGAGCTATCGATATACAGTGTTAAAATGTAGGTAAAATAATAAAAAGTGAATTAGTATATTAATTAGTATAATTAATGTATTGAAATAAAACAAAATTAAAAATCATAACTAATTCAGAATCAGGCAAATTAATAAAAAAATTTAAACTTAAGAAAAAAGCCCTAGTGAATACAAAAAATGTATGAAAAATAGACACTATAGCTAGAGATTCCCAAGAAATTTAAATTTATTCAATAGTATATTATATAGAAAGCTCGAATAAAACATTTATTTTTATATCTCTCCTAAAAATTAAATTTATGAACCACTCCAAAAATGGTGATGTGATAAGGGGACCCCCTTACCTCTCATTTTAATTTAATAATTATAACACTTAAAAAAACTTAGGAAAAGGAGCAACACATATAACAATATAGAGTTCTGCACCGTAAGAAAAGAGGTCCAAAGATATATTTGAATGAAGATTAATGAGGAAAAGATGAGAAGTTAAGAGTATTCCAGTCTCTAGAAGTCAAAGAGATTAACAAACTGGAAGAATGCGTCTGTTAAATTTTGACCGGGAATGAATGTTGTATATTCGGAAATCACTCATGTATATCGTGGTAAACTAATTAATTTTACGAATTTCTTAAATTAAACTTTTGATTTTTACTTGAATGGGAGTAGTGGACGAAAGTAATGTGTTGAGCACACATCAACTTATTGTTTTTTTATAAAAATATTAAAGACTCCGATAAATTACTGGTAAGCACTTTCATACTTGGTATTACTATTAAAAAGGGATATTTTATGGAAAATCAATTTCTGTGAAAAAGCTGATTCCGTCCGATGACTCGAGGTATTGATCATATGAAATATGATAGCCATAAAAAGAATATTTAACTTGGAACATTAATGATCTTCTAAAATACCTATCGGTTGTTCCAAGCTGATTTATTAACTTTTTAAATTAAACAGAGAACAAAAGAGAAAGAAAGACATTAGAATGGAAGGTTTATGGAAATTTTTTTACATCTTTTTTTTATAGGCTAAACACATTTTTAAACGAAGTATATTAAACTACCTATTATAAATAAATTAAGGCCCTTTTTTATGCGGTTAATATGTTCCATAGTATTGGGTATAATACGTGAAACTGCTTAAATTCAAAAAGAAAATTGGAGGAAAAAGTGAAAACTTTTAAGACTCGGAATGCTTTCCGTAAATTTCACATATAGTCGAACCAGGAGTGAAAAATGGCACGCAACTATAATTAGGGCCGGTTGTATGTCGCAAAGTAAATGCTTTTTACAAGTGAGAAAGGGTAGATGGTAAATGGAGGGACTGGGATCTTTCACTTTCAGTGCCTGTCATTTACCATCTACCCTTTGTCACTTGTAAAAAGCATTTACTTTGCGACATACAACCGGCCCTTAGAGTTCCACTAACTCTTCTTCGCTTACCATATATATACCAATTATTATAAGAGAAAAAATTTATTAAAAAAAATATTATAATTTATTAATGAAATGAAATTGAAAAAAACATTTCTTTTCCCATCCTTACAAAACAAATACATCAAATAAAAAAGTTTTCTGCATTTTTGAACCGGAAGTTCTGAAGCCATAGAAGGTAAAATCTAATAAATTACTCACATATTGACAGAAGAATGAATTTTCTACCACTTTTTATATTTGACTCATCGTGGGCATCATCTGAATCCAGACCCAAACAGACTGACAGAAGAAATCATGGGTGTAAATTATTTTTCTTTGCGTTTCATTCATTTTTGTACGCAATGCCTAAAAAAGAATTCAATACCTATTACGTCCGTTTTTCTTCCGGAAATACCGGATAATATCTAAATTTTCATTTCTTTATATATCACCATGTATCGACCCGCCTTAGCAATAGCACAACTAGGATATTGTCCTTGGGGGTGGGGCTAATACAGACACACATTCACACACACACATATATATCAGTGGCGTGCGGTCCATGGATGCTGGCGATGCGGCGCATCCCTAAAATTTCAAACATGTAAAGTATTTTCATAAAAATATAAGATCGTCTTCAAAATTTCAAGAGGTTCTTTAATTTTTCAAATTATTATCCGTTATTTCAAATATTTCTATAAAAAACATTTTTTGTTTTGAAAAGTATACCTATTGGTTTTCGAAATGAAATAAAATTGTTTCATAGTTTCAAAGGGTAATTTAAATGAATGATTTTTCCGAAAAGGGTGCGCATAGAAGGTTTGAAGTCCATGCCTGGTATATTTTTTAGTTTAAGTATGCCAAAGACAAGTCCAGACGTGTTTTAGTCGAATAAAAATAGTTCTCGCTGCGGAACTATTAAAATAGTAATATACAAAAAAAGGATTAAATAAAAGATGACTCGAGAATCTTTGAACTAATCCATTTCTAAGAACTCTCAATATATATCGGAAATAACTAAGTGCTATAGACAAGTCATAGAATTAGGAGAAATTTAAGATTTTATTATAGGATAGGTTGATATTAATTGAGGAAGATGGTTGATTTTCATCTCAGGGACTATGGAGTTTAAGTCACGAGAATTAATTTCTGACTCCTATTATCATTCACACAAAGCAGTATCCGTTTAGAGCGAAGGTCGACAAATGTAATTTAAAAAATCTAATGTTGAATTTGAAAAATAACGAAAATGTTGTCGTATTCGATGAAATTTGCAAAAAAAAAAGCAAAGATTAAAATAAAATTTCAAAAAATGAAGGGTACTTATATGGAGTGCATCCCCTGGTTGGAAAGTCACGGTCCGCCACTGATATATATATATATATAAACATTTTCGTAAAATGCCAAAAATATTGTTTTGCCAATTTCAAAGTTAAATCATTTAATTTAATATTAAATTTCAAAGTCTTGTCTTTAAATTATTAAACTTCGAAATCCTCATTTGTTCATTTGTTCACCTTTGTCCTGGGGGGGGGCTTCAGCCCTTAGCTCCCCCCCCCCTCATGTGGTTGCGCCACTGCACCTTGGACTTTGATGAACATTTAAACGCATATATGTACTATCCAAACAGTAAGCATAGGTAATTTTCTTAAAATTCTAGATATAATGGATCTTTATTCAAAATATCAAAACTGCTAGCTTAAGAAATATCAAAACTTCTCTCAAGTATTTTTTACCGTATTTCTTTCTCTCTCTAATTTTCATCTATAAACTGAGTTATCATTGGGTTAAACAGATAACAATCTGAATGAATAAAAACCCCTTGCATTTAACACTCCACCTACTTTTTCAATTTGGACAATCCTGATAATGATCATTTGAATGTTTTTTTTGTTTTTTATCAAAATATAATTGATTTTTTTATTATTATTATTACATAACTTAATAGTGTACAACTAGAGGAAATAAAAGTTAATTGGAGGGAATAATTAAATTTCAAGACTAACACAGTGTTTTAAAGAGACTATTATTTTCACTTAAACTATAGTATATTAATTAATAAAGTAAAGGGTGTGTAGTTTCACACTGAATAATGTTCACTCTGAAACTACACACCCTTTACTTTATTAATTAATATCATGTTTCACCTAAAACCTACACCACTTTCTCTAAGTAAAACTAAAGTATATTCACAACGACTTGATAAAAATATTACAAGGACTCCAGAATTAAAAGTCAGAAACATCTTGTATTCTGATTTAAATATCTCTTTTATCAATCTCATAATTCTTTTAGTCTAGATTGTTCAGTTTAGAAACATCATTATTATTTTAAGGGTTTATCTCACTCGGTACAGTAGTTTTATTTGGTCAAAATTATGTATTTGTATTTTATGTGTTGTCTTACAAAAAATTAGTGATTTATTTAATAAAAAAAACATTATTTGAAAATACAGGTAGCTCTCCTTCTACACGACATCGTACAACACGGTTTCGCTCTAACACGATAAAATAAATTTCGAAAACCTTTGATCAACTTTGTGCTAATTTTGCAGGAATTTTCAACCCCTCCCCCACCCCCCAGAAATTACAAGACGGCCTAAACTTAGCTGAAAATCTTGAATCATTTTTCTTGAATTCAGACCCTTCCGCTGAAAGAAGCCGAAAATTCAAACAAAATTTAAACACTGACCTTGTAAAAATCAGCAAACAAACCAAAATTACAAATTTTTTAAAGAGGATAGAAGGTGAAAAAAATCTAAATGAATAAAAAGGTTGTGAAAGTGAAGGTGATATCGTTCAACCGAAAAAATGTTCTTGTTTGATTGTACTGAGCAGTGATGGGGAAGAAATATATTAAATTAAAGTCGCATTAAATGAAAATAAAATTTTTTGTTTCTTTTCTGTGTTACACATACATTTATATTTTTAATAAAAATCAAGTTGTTAAAAAAAAATGTTTGTTTTTACTAAGTTTTCGGAACCCCCCTTTTTGTACTGGCTCTGGATCTCATATAATACGATTTCCCACAAAATAACATTTTCTAGGAAGCTATCTACCGTGTTATAGGAGGGTTACCTGTATTTTTTATAAGCAAAATTTTTCAAGATAAATTGTATGTCCATTACATAGAGTTTTCTGTTTTACACGCTTACCCCTTGCATGCTAGCCTTCTCCGAAGTATACCTATATGATGCTGTTAAAACAAATCTCAGGTGCTTTGTAAAGTGTCTCATATGTCATGTCCAACTTAATAGAAAAAATTAACATTTTTTCCGGATATTAGTCACAAATTAATATAAAATGACATTCGTTCGTATTAGTGTACAATCATCGAATTAAAGAGAAAACACATAAAAATTATTAATATTTAATTATTTATTTTAATAGTTAATTTTGACCCTATCAATTTTATAAGATATTGTTCCATGAAACAGCATCGATCTGCGGAGAGTCCACTCTGCGCATCTAAACACGCTCACTAGAGTGCCATGAATTCGGGGGTGAACAGTTTGCATATGCCAGAGCAAGTTCAAAGCACAATTGTGCATCCAACCAATTAACAGATGCTTGCTATTTGGTTCGAAACTTTACTAATAAACTCGAATTCGTCAGAAGTTTTCACTTAAATATGTTATTTCCAGATCTGGTAAATAGATCAGCTTGGATTGAGGAAGAAACTGTTATTTTGAAATTAAATGAAGCTACTATCAAGTGAAAATAGAATCCAAAAACTAATGCAAACTTATTATTTTCTCAAATGAAGATGAAACTATAGAAAATTTATAGATTATTTGAGGTTGAGGGGTGTCAGGAACGAAATTCATTGAATTATTAAAGTGTAAAAATATATTGTAAAATTTATGAATTCCAAATATATAGAATAATATTATTAATAATAGATATCAAATAATATTTACATTTATTAGTATTTTATTATTACAGAATTTTTATTTCACTAATTTGACTATCAGATTGTCAACTTTTTCTCACGAAATGACGCTTCAAATTTGTTCTTACTCAGAGTTTCCAGGCGTGATTGTTACTAAATGAATAAATGTTATTAGTACTAAAATCTAAACACATAATAAAAAAATATATATAAATATTAAATATTATAAATCTCTTGAAAAGTATGGGTATATTTATCCATATAATATGTATCTTTTTTTACGGGTTTTCATTGTTAAAAAGTGAAAAACTTTTTCGAGATTTGGAAAGCTTTCCGCAAATTTTAGCAAAGGGCAATTTATTATTAGCATATTGTAAATAATAACTTGTATTTCAATTTTATTATATTAATAAATACCTATTTTAGATTAATTTTTCAACAATCACATATAGGGTCTATTTATTTGTTGTATATACTCGTAATAGTATGATGCTCTCTATATAATATTTTGGAGATATATTTTCTGATTTTATGTGTAGCAAGCACAAGACAATTGTTTTCGTAATAAAAACTATAATTCTTTTTGAGAAATGAATGTAAATTTTGATAATATTATTTCATTTTTATATTTTTCACTACCCCTCGGGGAGACGCGACCGATAATTTGTCCACCATTGATATACATAACATCAAAGTTATAATCTATAAAGATTTACGGACAGACAGTCAGAAAACAAATAATGTTTAAAAATATTTTTCTTCAAGTTTCAGACATTTTTAAGCACGATTAGCAAATATATATTTTTTTTATCAATTAAATCAATACAAGGTAAAAATATTTCTAAATATATTAAGTCCGGAACTCTTGGTATTCGAACCTGACTGGCATTTGGCCAGGTTATTTTTGGTCAAAAGTGATATCAATTAATAATGGTTGGAAATGAGGTTTCTTGACGTTTTAGAAATTTTCAAAAACAATGTGCAAAAAATCGAGTGTAATTCAATATGAATTAATAAATGATAATATCGATTGTCACCCAATAAAGTAACGTGTAAATAAAAGTAGAGGTATCTACGCACTATACTCTTTCTTTTACAAGGAAGTGATAAAAATAAAGAAAATTAATTAAAAAGCGGAAGGAAATAAAAATTGCAATCACTTGAACTTGGTCAAGAAATACCTGAACGTAGATAAGAATCACGAACTGCACAAGCTATTCTTGGCTGCCTGGTAGGGGGCGAGACAAAAATAAAGCCTCAAGACACGAACAAAAGAAATAAATCGATTGCTAGCTTAGTTATTTTTGTTAGCGAAATACTAGAAAATAATAAAAGGAAACATTTATTTTTAATCCCCTATTATTATTTTATTTAATATTCAAATAATAAATATTTAAACGTATAGCTATATTAAATAATAAGCTACAATTAAATAAGAATAAATAATATATTATATATAACAAAATCAAATATAATATATCACACGCACTGGCGGATTTAGGGGCTTCTAAAAGTTGAATTCTTTCTAAAAAAATCACTAGAGATAGACATCTACTAAATCTGAACTATCGTATTTAATTTTAATTACATGTCGTAGAATTGTATTCTTTGTTGAATGACCAGCTTACTATTACAACCAAATGAATTTACCTACATCCAATCGGGGATTTCAACCCATGAGAAATACTAGATAATATTTCTAGTTAAAAAGACTGATGATGAATGTCAAACCTTCGAAACTACAGTCTCTAACAAAAAATTATAAATATAGGCAGGGGCCTCCGCAGAGAGAGGAGCTTACAGACAAATGATTACATTATTAAATTTTTATTTAAATATTTAATTTTTGAATTTTTCTTCATAAGTGGAATACATTAATACAGTAGTGCATAAATACAAAACAAAAAACGGTACTTTAAACATGCTTTAATGAGGTTGGGTCGGAATTCAGGGTTGTTACAGAATTTTTTATTCGATTCCCATGGGCACCACTTCCTCCCTCTGAGGATGCCCATGTATATAAGTATATTTATTTGAATCAAACAGGGGACAGCCTCATTGATTTCTCCTTATGTATTTTAATCCTAAATATCAAAAAAAATCAATTCGGGCTATTGGCTGCCCTTCGAAGTTTTTTTTAATGAAAATGATGAGAGGAGTTGCACCAGTTGCATCCCCTAAACGCCTGGGTGGTCCCCTCCATCGTGAAAAGAAGAAGAAGAAGGATATTATGGGCTGGGCGGGAGTTGAAGGCAACCCATTTGACATACCTATATAGTTCTAAATATTCATTTTAAAAATTTAGCAAACTAGTGTTCAATGATTCAATCTACAATCTAATTTAAAATGATTCAAAGATAAAAAATAATAATTAAATAAAATAATAATATTATTGGTAACAATTTAGGAAGCCTTGGGGAACTTTTGAACTGACTGTATTGACAGTGATTTATATATTAAAATATTAATATTTAAATGAAACGCATTTTTAAGAAAAGATTAAAATAAAATAATATATACATATTTTGATTTCTTTGAAATTGAATGGATTAGAGGAATTGGAAAAAAAAATAATATGTAATAATAATTTTAACTTGTCCCGGATTAAAAAGGGAGAATGACCTGAGCAGAGCTCCCAAATTGATTGTTTAGTGTTTTGAATTTAGATGAAATGTTTTTTTTTTACAAATTAAATGTAAAAGCTCAAATTACCAATATATCTACTTAAAATTTCTAAAAAATCATGTTGACATTGTCATCTACTTAATTCGAGCTGTCATAAATAATATTACATTGAAGGGGTGTATACACCTCCGAGGATTGAATCGAGTACCAAACAACCAATCTCATTCTTGTCTGCTCTTCGAAAAGTTCTCTCGAGATGTGCTGCCCCATCAAAAGGTCTCTGTGAAAGATGGTTATATCAAGAAATTGTCAACTACTCTTTCAAAATTGAATTTCTCCTAATGAGATATCAACTTTGCTACTCTCGACATACTAGGTAAATCTTTTTAATCAATCTCTAAAAACATCTATAACTAACGATTTTTTTTATATTGGTGAGGCTTATCAAGAATTATAAGTTCTTTATATCTATAAATTTTATTCTAGAGGAAATTGAGCAGGAGTAGTTGATATGGGGTCTGCAAAAACGTGTAAAAAAAATTTCAGCAATTATAATTTTTAAAGAGAAGGTTGTGAGTGAGAATCGTGTGGTACACACACCATGTTTTTGTTTGTTCTCTTCCGAATTATGCAAGATACATTGAATAATACAATCTAATCAGTTTAATTGTAAATTTATTTTTAGTGAGAACAGGAAAGACATTCAATTACTTTTGTCTTCCGAATAAAAGTTAATCACTCTTTTTTTTATATGTGAAAACACGTTTGCCTCTATGGTAACTCAATAATGTTTTCCGAAAAATTCTGTGAGAAATTGTTCACTAGACAGAGAGAGGGTAGTGCCTCATTTCCTTTTCTTTTCTATTTTTACATTCAACCACCACAATAATGTGTAGGTAGTCTTAAAACATAGAAATCCAATGAGAAAAAAAGAGCTAGGTATATAAACATTACAAAGTTAAAGTCTGCCTGCCGGAGGACTCTAGAAGTGAATTCACTCTTTTGTTTTTTGGTCATTGTGTTTAAAAATGACTTAAACGCGGAGAAAAAACATTTTCTGTCCATATGTGTGTCTGGATTCCGATATCTGTAATAACACAAGAACAAAAAGCAGAAAAAAGTTCGTTTTAATGCCGAAATATTCATGATTTCAATTATTAGATTTTGAGTTTTGAGTTCTCTAGCTTCAAAGCTGGTCAAAAATGCAGAAAATAATACCAAAATCAAATTGTTATAGGTAGACGCAGCTGTGATTTTGTTCTATCGGTGAGTCTGGATTCTGATATCCGCGATAACACAAAAGCGAAAAGTCGTAGAAAGTTTGTTCTACTGCCGAAATGTTATTAATTTCAATACTTACACGGCCTTCTAGTTTAAGAGCTTCCGGTTCAAAAATGCAGAAAATATACAAAATTCAAATTGTTTTACAGTAGGTATCGAACGGTTGTAACCAATGAGCTAAAATTTAACATAGATATTAGGGTTAAAATAAATTACGTCTCTGTGTTCTGTGAGAAGCTAGGTTTTTGATGTGTTCTTAATTTGAGACTGTATACCTAGACCTAGGCACCCCAGAAAAACAACAACATATTAATTTATATTTTTATTACAATATATTAAATTTCAATTTATTTATAAAATAATTCTGCTACTTATAGTATTTCCATAAAATTGTAATTCTTCCAGAAGGAAACCTTCCTGCCCTAGTAGCACAATGTTTCAAACTATACAGTAACTATTTAGTGCCTATATAGATTTCGAGAACAATGTTTCAAACTATATTGTAACTATATAGGGGCTATATCGATTCTCGAAATCTATATAGGCACTACATAGTTACTATATAGTTTGAAACATTAGTGCTACTAGGGTAATGTTAATACTGCGTTTTTAATAAAGAACAGAAAAATCAATGTGTAAATACTGCGTTTTATGAATCATGCATCATTGTTATTGTAAGAGATACTGCGTTTTTACCTTAGCTCAACAGATATAGCTTGAAAAGCTGAGAATTTTTATTTATAATATTAATTTTTCATAAAAATTGAACATAGCGCGTTTCTCCTTAGGAGGGCAGAGGTCTTAGAGCTCAGAGTGTAAACCTGCTAACTCACAACAAGGATATTTTACAGGACAGACAAAAAACAAACAAAATTTAATATTGTTGTTTAGGAAAGAAACTATTTATCACATTTTTTTTCTACAACTTACGGTCGTAATTTTAAGTAGTAGTTTTACTTGGACGATGCTGCATCTCTTTTTCTTTCGAACGGTATTAATATGTCATATATTATAAAACATGGATTTAGCAGGTTTACACTTTAAAGTGATGATATGCATATGTGTATGTCGACACACACGAGTCCGAATCGCGATTGTCCGGCGGATTTCATTCTTAACTCGTACTAATTTTCCGTAGTCTCCTACACTAACGATGATAGGAAAAAAGATCCTGTTGCTGATCAATTGCACTGTTCAAGCATGAAGACTGAAGGGGAGTGGAGTAAGGGGGTCTTAATGAAGTTGCAGAAGGAAGAAAGTGGCTGGCTTTATTGAAGGCAGGTCATGTGCCTGGTAACCCAATTGAGTCGCCGGAAGCTGAGTAGTTTGTTTCAGGATGAAAACCGGATAGTAGATTCTCACTCTTTTACCTCTCCCCTCACCTGCTTATTATTAATTAAATTGTGTGAATCAAAATGCATTTTTAAAGATGCAGTCACTTTTATTTATTTCCTTTTTGAAAAAATCACATCCATTCACAAAAGAAATAAGAAACAGATAAGAGTTACGTTGATGTAATAGCTGTTGCATTCACTTGGAATAAATTAACTATTAAACGTTTTAATAATCCTCTTGCTTGTTGGAGATTTCATTTTGAGATCAACATAAACTGACATTATAAAGAAAGTATATTTTTAAAATCGTGCGAAATATAAATGCGTGAGTTTTTAATGAATCTCACGCATTGAGGTTGGTAGAGCATGATTTGATTGGCGTTCGTAGTATGTGATGAACTCAATACTGAATGAAAAAAGAAAATGAAATTTAAAACTCGGAATTTCATTCCGAGTTAAAAAAATTAAATCCAAAAAATAATTTTAAACAAGGTGCATATCGATTTTGACAAAAAACTTACTATGCCGTTGCTGCCTGATTCCTAACTTAATTTATAAATCTCGATGCTTGATGATTTATTAATGGTTAGTTTGCTTATATCAGAGGTTCCCAAACTGTGCGCCATAGAAAATACAAGAAAAAATGAACTATTGACCTATCTACAAATAATTTTTTTTAGCTTTTAATGAAAAAATACTGGTAACATTTGATTCACACCCGATATGAAAATAAGTTTCGTCCTGGATATGAACGGTTTTTAAGTTTCCATTACATTATTGTAATTTATTTTAAAGTTATCCAATATAAACATACAAACATTTATCATTTATTCAAACATATTGTATAGAGTATAGAGTATTATACATTGGAAGAGACCCAAACTCATGTTTGCTCAGAGGCCTGGAATTTCTTTGGGCGACCCTGGGTAACTATATATATATATATATATACATATTTAATTAATCTACCACATAATACTAGCGGAATGCATAACACAGGTTGATAACCACAATCCTACTTTAAAAAAGTCAAAGTTTTAATAGTATAGATCCAGCTGTCCTGCATTAGGGTTAGAACAAGATAATATTACAATTGGGATCAGGGACTCCCCCTCCTCACTCAAAATTTTCTAAACGACTTTAAGTATACATTTTTATCCACAATAATCTAATATAAAATATCTTTTAAAATTTTATTTAACATGTATCGGAATATTTTTTATGATTAAATTCTACCATAATAATTCTGTTAAAATTTTAATTTTAATTTTTTTAATTTTTTTAAAGTTTTTCTCCCTCAAAAAAGTGCCAAAAATGTGCCTGGTGACGTTGTGTTCGTTAAATTCTATAAAAGTTATTCGCTATTCATTTTATTACTTCACTATTATTCCATGCTTCTCTCCATTTATGTAATATCAATCACCAAGGAATGTATTTCTAAATAATATAACTATGCTTTTTTCTATAATCTTATTATCAATAATTAAGGTCACTGTAAAGATACATTTCCTAATTCTGTATAATTGATCCTTTTAGAGTTTTCCGGTGTTGTTCCAAAAAAAAGTGAAAGCCAAAAAAGGTCGAGACACAAATTTAAATCAAATGACTCTTTTTACAAGTGAATTATGTAATTGTAATGATAACATATAACGGATATATTAAAACAGAGGAAGAGGAGCTAAAGCCCCTTTTGCAATAATTCATAGTAAATTATGATGTTTTATGTATTTAAAAGTATCTATTAAAAAATGTAGTCATAAAAGAATAAGTTTATAGTCTGCAAAGTTAGCAATTTTTTATTTTTTGAAATATGAATTTTCAAATACCTTGTTTGAAATATAAAATCTATTTAGCTTTTTGGCCGCAGTCGGAGTGCCTGAGTGAAAAGTTAATTAATTAAAAAAAAAATTAATCTGACGATAAATTTCAACATTTAACCCACTACAAAGGATCTGGCTATTTACTTTTAGTAACCAAGGCGAAAAAAACATACTATAATATATATATATATATAATTAATTTTATAATTTTACCTAGAACTCAGCCGAAATTTGGTATATACCTACCTATACTTTTTTCATTTAAAGTAAAATAACATAGAAAGATGAGATACTGAAATCCTCTATACTTTAGTTCTTCAGAATCCAATGGTTCTTTGATCTTTTATGTTGATGTTCCTTTTGATGTTTCTTATTATTCATGCATGGTCTAATCCGTGAAATCCATCTGGTTCCGAAGTAATTCGTTATTTCCGTAACTGGGAAGTTTTTTACGGAGTGGGATTATTAGCCTCATCGCTAACCCCTTTTAGTTGCTTTCTACGACAAGCAGGGGATACTGTGGACCTATTCTATGCCCGATCCACAGGGAGATTTTATTTTTTTAGATCCTATAAAAGAATTAAGATGTACCTAAAACAGGTGTTTTTCAATCTCAATTAAATTAATAAATATATCATTCATTTTAACACCTAATAATTTATTAAAAATTAGAAACTTCACCTAAATAGACAAATATTTAAATTGGATTTTGAACAGAGCATACTGGACTTCTGTATAAAGGAATGGGTGAGAATAGAAATCAACATAAAATAAATAAATATAAATTCTTTTTTATTTTCATTCTTACTAATCGAATTCCTTAAAGATAATTATTAGGTTAAGCAATTAATTACGGTTGATGACACATAGTTGGTCTACTTTTATTATACCGTCTTACCGGGTTGCATATCTTCAAGGAACGCCCGCTTTTACCAAAGAATACTTTCAATAAAAGAAAAAAAGTGTAAATTCTTTTATTTAATGTTTTAAAATTTAAAAAGTATTTCTTCGATAGCAATAAAATTAATATAATTTCCTAAGTTTTAGCCTGAGATAGCAGCCAGCAGTCATCTTTTATCTCAGGGAGGAGATCAAAATTCAGTGAAATAATCAAATCAATCGCTTTTCGGCTTTATTTTAAGGTTTCCTCAGTACAATGGTTTTAATGATTATTCTTTAAGAGGAAAATCGTGGATTACTACAAGATGACGTGTCCACTATTTTCCTCTCAAAGTTTAAACATTAAGCTAGCATAAACTAAATTTTGTAAGGTAAATGCAGTTAAAAACTACACAACTGTCAAAAATTGTGCAAGTAACATAAAAACCTTCAAAGATTTTACTTTGTTCACTAATTTATTCTTATAAAGCAATTTTTTATTACTATCTAATGGAGTGGTATTCAATCTTTAGGTCGCGAAAAATTACCTTAGGGTCCCAAGTTGGATGAAAAAATTGTCCTAACCAGACTATTTAAACTTAAAGATGAGGTGTTTGTGTTTTTAAATGGCAATGATGAAGATAAGAAATTTATAGAATTTTTAAATGATCAAGAATGGCTATGTAGGTTAGTTTACTTAAGTGATATTTTTCTCAAATTGAACGAGTTGAATTTAAGTCTTCAAGGTGAACAATTGAATATATTTATGGCCAATGATAAAATCAAGGCCTTTACAAAGAAAATAGATTTGTGGTGCTCGTACTGCAAGTAGGTAGATTAATTTTGCAGCATTTCCTACTTTAGAAAGTTATTGCAAACAAACTAAAAGTTATTCAAAAGATTATTAAAGCCATAAAAACTCATTTGGCAGATCTTAAATATCAATTCAATACTTATTTTCCGGAAGATTTTACTGACTCTGAATGGTTCCGAAATCCCTTTCAGTTGTGTATTATAACCCAAAAATTTATCATTTCATTTAAGCGAAAGACTAACTGAGTTATCATCTGATGTAGGATTAAAATTTGTTTTCAAAGACCTTGAATTCAGTAATTTTTGCCTTAAAGTTCGAAATGAATATCCAGAACTGTCTTATGTAGCTCTAAAGGTATTATTACCATTTGCATCATCTTATATATGCGAGATGGAATTTTCCCAATTTCTCTATCTGAAATCTAAATACCGAAACAAATTAGAAATAGAGCCAGCCACCTTTAAGACTCAAATTGTGCAAAATAGATCCAGATATATCACTACTTGTAAACAAGGAACAGGCTCATAGGTCTCATAAATTATTTTGCTTTTGTAGTTTTTTTAAACTGAATTTTTTTAAGTTCCTAAGTGTTATATGCCATCTTTTAATTTTAATAGTTGTAAATGATTAATGCTAATCAATTTTTAAACTTATGTAACTACAGAGTTGATTTTCAGTTTATTTTACTTGTTTTGACATTAATGTTTGTTTTATATGAAATAACAAAAATAAATTAACAACTTCCTGATTTTTAATATTACTTAGTCCTAGTTATAGAATAGATAGAAAAGACCTACAAACTAAAAATGTTCACAAACATGGATTCATTTTAAAATATAACGATTTCTCCAGAACTTTAGTACTTGAGCTAATAACCTAAGATTTGTTATAATATAAGTTTTAATGCTTCAAAGAATTTTTTTTTTTAATTTAAATTTTAAAAGGATGAAACAAGGAAAAATTTATAAAATTATGTTTACATCAGGTGTCTTAACTATTTCTCTAAGGGGCTAAAAACTTGAAATTTTTTATGAAGGTTATTTTTAATAATCAAAAAACCGATGAAACCGAATGAAAAGATGCTTTGAGAAATTTTTCATTGATTAGTCGCTTTAAATTTTGAATTTTATAAAAAAAAATTAGTAAGTAGATATTTACAAGTCATATGTGAAATAGTGATATCTTGAAATAAACCATATTTGTATAGTTTTTAGTTAACTTTTTTTCTAGCTTTTCATAAAATTCACACGAGAACGTATTCTTAAAATTAATGATGAATATCTTTGTCTAAAATTAATAAGGAAAAATCTCTCTCCAAATAAAATTTTTACTAATATGGATGTTAGGAGACATATATATATATATATATATATATATGATGAAAAAATATTTTTAAAGTTAATATATTCAGTAGGTATCTGAATATTGAATTTACATTAAAGAATTTTATAATATCTTTTAATGAAATATATATATTATGTGAAAAGTTTATAATGAGAAATCAATGAAGTTGTCCTTGATGTAAATAAACATAATTTACATCGTATATATAATGAAAGTATTATATAAATTATTTCCTAGAGACTATTGTTTCAAATGTTTGTCTTTTATCATCAGTCTTTTTAATTAGGAATATTCTATCTGTTATTTCTCATGGCTTAGCAAGCAGAGGACAGCCCTCAATGATTTCTCCTTATGAACCATTAAGGAGGCTATACTCCCGACAAACTAAATCTTTTCAATTTATTTTAGAATTGGTGAACTGGAAGACATGGACTGGTCAACCCATGGGGATATTAGAAAATCTGTTTAATTTGAATATATTTCCTCCATACCAAATGAATGCTAGTCTATATTCCAATCGAGATAACCTCGCCTTTTTCCTTGATAAGAGATTCATTCATAAACAGCCTGTTTAAATAATTGTACCTATAAAAAACAAACTCGATTCTCCGTTAAAGGGTTCATTCAGAAAAGCAAATGTAATTAAAAAAATGAACTGCTTCTATGAATGAACGTTGCAGACCTCAAGCTGTGCCGTTTCCACTTGCATAAGTTACTGGCTGGCTGGCTGCCCTCTGGGCTATGCCAAGCTGATCAATGGAACTCGTTTTCGTTGAGTCGTGATCGACCGATGCAATCCGATGTGAGTTCGAGTTGATCGACAAGTTGATTTTCATAAAAGGATCTTCTGAACTTGCTGTTTCGTAATCCTGTCTGGAAACCACAATCGTTTCCGTACTATCTGCTTCCTTTTAGGGCTCATTTATTATAAAATGTACTTAAGAAACAAAGATCATCTATTTCGGACTTTCTTTTCCCTATGTATTTAATTTTAAATAAAGTAATGTGGCCATCCTTATACCATACATATATGTACCCCCTCGTATTTTAAAATTAAATAAAATATAAATTGATTTTATTCATTGAGATTGTCCTTTGGTTGAAGCCAATAAACATATACCTATATATATTGAATGTAGGTAAATTCATTTTGTTGTAATAGTAAGCTGATTATTTCACAAACGCTTATGAAGATCGTATATAATTCGTTTTGGTGCTTAAATGTTTCTATTTCCAAAACAATTAAATGATTAGAATTTAGGTTTTCTAGTTTCAGAGCTTCCAGATGAAAAATTCAGAAAATCAGAAAATCGTTAAATTGAAAACTCACTAAGAGTAGTTAATGAGCTGAAATTCGGAGCTAAAGTTTATTTTAATAACAATCTATCTTTCTACTAATCTTTCTATAGTCAAGTTAATCAAATAATTTTGCAATCAGCCTATTAAGTCTTGACAATACTCAGATTTTTCTCCAGATAACACCCTCGCTCTTGAAAATGTCTTATTCAGATCTTATTCTCTTTAAAATGTCTTTAAGTCGATTTCTCCATGTCTTCAGCAATGGTCTTAAAAATGTCTAGAAAATATCTTGGTGTCTAGTAGAAATCTCCTAGAGCTGGCATGTTATCAGGTTTGTCTAATTCAGTATGGATAGATATATTATATCCTCTCAATTATAAAATAATATAAAGATGATTTACATGAAAAATATCATAAATTTAAAATGATCTTTGAAATGAATTTAAAAGTTCACAAGAAGCGTATTTCCACCCTTTGAAAGAAAAAATTAAAATAATATAAAATTTCAATTTTCCAAGATCGCTTATATTTTATTATCTCTTTTTCCTGAGAATGATATAATACCACGGGTGCATGGGAATAAATGAAATAAAAAATTGATCGTGAAATATATTGGAAAAGAAAAGAAATAAAAATTTATTGATTGAAAAACAGTAAAGTCCTCAAAGTCCATATTTGAAGGGTCATAATTCGCGAAACTCAAATTAACTCTCTTAGAAGGTTACCTAAGTATACACCAGAACGTGAGTCTTTCATATATACCTATATATATATATATCTATATATATGGTATATATATATATTATTGTAGAACTTTCAAGTATATTTCATTTTCCTTCCTCAATTTATTTAATAATAATAATAAAAAATAAAGCGCAAAGGACCGTTGCTAGTCTT
Organism: Forficula auricularia; assembly: GCA_024734495.1. Lineage (NCBI taxonomy): Eukaryota > Metazoa > Arthropoda > Insecta > Dermaptera > Forficulidae > Forficula > Forficula auricularia. Next base: position 9,907,092 of record JALMQS010000030.1, on the reverse strand, counting down.
TATCCATAGACATTTGGAATATCAATATGTTTATTCCTTTATTATTAATTAGATATCACTGCCTATTTGAAGTTAATGTTGACTTAAATTCAAAAATCAGCATCGAATCTCATTTAATACTTGAGGAATAACCATTCTACATTACATTTTCGACGTTTTTATTATTTATCATTGGTAACCATTGCTGAAGACATGGAGAAATCAACTTAAAATAAAAAATAGGGATCAATTCTCATCTAATACTATACTTGAAGAATAACCTTATTATTGAATTCAATGTTTGATGTTTTGACTATTAATGGTAACCATTACTGAAAACATGGAAGAATCGACTTAAAGGAAATAAATTTCACTCAAATTTACTAGAAATAGAAAAGGAAAATATTGCTTTGAATTAAATGGAATTTTCAATATAAGAATTTTAAAATCTTAACTCTTAAATAAAATTGATAATTTTTATCCAAAGTAAGTGAATTTTTAAAATTATATCATCTTTTTTTTTGAATTGTAAAAAACTCATATCCTTAAAACCAATCTTAACATTAATCACTATACTTAACAAGATCACAAATTCTGTAATGTGTATTTTTTTAAGTTAATTGAAACACTGAAAAGACTTAACCAAAATAATAAGCAATAGTGGTAAGTCGTAAAGCAATGTAATTTGAAAAAAAAATAGAGCGATAGTTTGATTTTAATCGGCCAGCCTAAATAGCTCATCTATACTTCTGTTTTTTTTTTTTTTTTTTTTATTTATTTATTTTTTATTTTTTTAGAAACTGGAAAATTCTTTGGTTGATTTTAAATAAGGGGGGTTGTAAGTGAAAGTCGTGTGATGCATACACACCATTTATTTAATAGATATATGTTTATTATTTATTATTAGTGTTTTAATAAATATATTAAACAGGGCATATAGGTACCATAATATATTGTGGTTTATTTCAAAAAGTTCTGATAAATTTTATTCAAACACCAACGTTTTAATTAATATTTTTATTTCACATCGTTACATTATGCGTTTTTGATGTTCTCATTTATATGTTGTCCATAACATTTAATCGATCCAATCATTAATCGTCGATATTGAGGTCAGCCTGGTTCTAAATATCTCATTTAATTCTATTGCAAATTCAATCCATTATTTTTTCCTAAATGTTTTTTGTAATCATCGTGTGATAAAAATAATGTTTTATTAACTTATTTTTTAGCGATAAAAACGCGTTGGATAGCGAAATGAAATCCGTGGAAAAATATAGCATGGACGTTTAGGTATGTAAATATAGTAAAATGATAACTTTTTACACCTTTGCAAATTTGTTAAAGCGAAAACGAGAATGTTTTTTTTTTGTTTTTTTTTATTTTCTTCGTTTCTTTGTCCAATGTAATTTCTGTTCTGTTCTCTGTGTATTGAGTGTAGGAGTCAAATTATAACCGATGATTGTTTGACTAGGTGCGGGACTTGAACATCAGTTCCTGGCATAAAAATTATGGACGCTTCTACATTCTCTATTAACCTGCCATAAAAAAGATTTTATTTGGTGGTCTTCGGATACTCATTTAGTCAGTTTCTATTGGATATGATAGGTCCTATCATAGATTAGTAGTATTATGGAGGGAACCGAGTTTAGCCGGTCGAATTTTTTACTCCAGAAACATGTTTAATGTACCGTATGTGTTTTTGTATTGTACCATATTTAAGGGGGTGCGAAGCTTGGAGACAAATAATTACATTATACATTTTTTATTAAAATATTTAATTTTTTGATTATTTTTTCACTAGTAGAATGGTATCAAACAAATAAATTATAGGCATATACATATCAGTGGCTGTAGGTGACTTTTCAACCAGGGGATGATGTCCAAAAAAGTATCCTTCATTTTTTGAAATTTTATTTTAATCTTCGCTTTTTTTGCGAATTTCATCGATTCATAATTAGATTTTTTAAAAATATATTTTGGGACCTTTGCCACAAATGGATATTCCTTTGTGTGAACGAGGGTAGGAGTCAGAAATTAAATCTTGTGACATAAAATTTCACAGTCCCTGAAATGAAAATTGACCAACTTCCACAATAAATCAGCCTGTCCTATAAGAACATTTTAAATTTCTCCTAATTCTATTCCTATAAGCTTGTTTATAGCACTGTTAGTTATTTCCGATTTTATATATTGAGAGTTCTTAGAAATGGATTAGTCCAAAGATTCTCGAATCATCTTTATTTGTTCCTTTTACTTTATCCAATGCAAAGCATGGGAGAAAGTATTGGAATCGCTCTCGCGGCAAGCGCGACTTCAAAAGGTCCTCAGGTAAAGACTACGGAACCCATAGACTCAATTAAGGTCACAAATTGAAGTATTCAATGAGATTGAATTTTAGCACGTGACGGTTTTGCCAAAAATTACCTGGAATCTCGCCGAGAGGCCAAAAAGTGCCATTTTTTTTGGAAGTGCGTGGGGATGGATGGATGTATGTATGTGTGTTATCGTTTTTTTCGTCCACGAATTTTTCCACACCGTTGCACCGAATGAATTGAAATTGAAAACCTACCAGTATTTTAACAAAATGAAGCGCTGATTAGTTTTTGGTACATATCGGTCCACAAACATTAGTACTTTATTTCAGTACTTTTTTAGTTTTTTCTAAATATCTTGAAAATGACTTAACCAATTTTGATGAAATTTAATATCCTAATTAAGTACCTTGGGAACCACAAAAAAGGTTAAATAAAGTTTTTAGTAAAATTATATTTTAAAGTACTTTACTCTAGAACATATTAATATTTCAAATGAATTTGGATAAAGTTTAGCAACGATCCGTTGCAGTTTATTTTTATTGTTTCTATTTTAATAGTTCCTCAGCGAGAATAATTATTATTACAATAAAACTCGTCTGTACTGTCTTTGACATGTTTGAACTGGAAGATATATCTACCAGGAAGGGACTTCAAACCTTCTGTCGGCCCTCATTTTTTAAAACTATGCAACAATTTTATTTCATTTCGAGAAAAATATACTTTTCAAAACAAACAATGTTTTTAATAGAAATAATTTAAATAACGGATAATAATTTGCAAATTTAAAGATCCTCCTGAATTTATGAAAATACTCTAAATGTTTGAAATTTTAGGAATGGACCGCACGTCACTGATACCTATACATATTTATATTTGGTATTTATGTATTTGTGTACATTTCCGTCCAAGGGGGGGGGTTAAAAGAGGGTGCACATGACCGCCACCTCCTGGGATAGAATAAAAAATTCTGTAACAACCCTGACTTCCGGCCTAGTCTCACTAAACTATGTTTAATATACCGTATGTCCTTTTGTATTTAAACTCTACTGTATTAGTGTATTCTACTTGTGAAAAAATATTCCAAAAATTAAATATTTAAATAACAATTTAATAATGTAATTATTTGTCCCCAGCTTTGCTCCTGTATGTATATGTTTATTTGTATCAAGCAGATTAGTGATTTCTCTTTATGAATCAGCAACTCTGCAACTCTCGGCAAAACAAAATCTTTTTAATTAAATATAATATTTACGAAAAATAGTTTTTTCTTTTTTAAAATTTCTGATAAATATTGAAATAACAGTCAATATTTGGACCTTTTGTTAATTGAATTGTCCTTGTTATATTTCTTGAAAAAATAACCTATTTAATTCTTAAATTATCTAACCTCTAATAAATAAATTTTAGCATTAAATATTTGCGCGATTAAATAGAAATACTAGAGCGTGCTAGTGAATATTTAGATGATTCCAACAGCTGACTCATGAGGTGTACGCTCTATTTTCATTTCTATTTTTCTTATTTTCCTGTCGCGTTTTTGTTCTTGTGCCAATTTATTTCCTGAACCTTGTTAAATCTTATGTGCTGGCCTGGGTAAAGATTTGCTCTTTACAAATAGCACATACTCCTTTCTCTTCTTAAAATTAGCCCAAAGGGATATAAAATAAAAGATTCTTTATACCAGCACATTCATGTAATATTTCATTTTATCTAAGATAATTTTTTTGTTAAAAAATAAACTAAACATCTAATTTAACCCAAACCGAACAAAGTCTAGCGTGTTTAGACTAGGCGAAATGATTTTCACTTACTACCCACTAATAATAATCTAACATAAAATAATTAAAACTTAATTAAATTAAAAATAGATTTATTTATTTGGTTTTTGAAAGGAATAGGTTAAAAAATAATTGAAGGAAATAGTAAAAATCTTTTTCAAGACTCGGTACGCTCACCATTTAGTATCGCCATATTAATCAACTTAAATTTATTAAATTATTAGAAATTTATTTTTTATTTTAATTATCTTTAGAAAAAAATTATATTTTTCTGCTTTTTTGAACCAAAAGTTCTAAATCTACAGAGTCCGAAATCTATTAAGATCATCAGAACGAACTTTTTACGACTTTCATTAGTAAATTATCATGGGTATCAGCATACAGACACATAGACAAAAAAAATATGGTTTAAAATGATCTTTCTTCACATTTCAGACATTTTTAAATACAACCAGCACCTGACTCTTGGTCGTACTGAGTAATTTCAAAGCATGTGATCTCATCTCTTTACAAGAGTTTTCAGTCTTTTGAAAAAAAATATATATATATATATCATCATCATCATCAGCCTGTCGATAGCGACAATCCACTGCTGAATATAGGCCTCTTCCATTAAATGGAAGGTGGTTGGCATTAAGTCACCACGCTTGCCAGACGGATTGGTGACTAGGAATCAGATTATAGCCGGTCAAATATCAATGCAGGGACTCAGACTCGAACCCGGGACTCCTGCTTAGAAGGCTAGTGTCTTTAAGCTCTCGGCTAATCCGATTCCTTATATATATATATATAATAATAATTTAGCATTATAACAAAATTTCTGCGATTTTAGGTTCTTGAGTTTTTCTTAGTAACTGAATTGACAAACACACAGACAAACAGAAGAAAACCTTTGTTAAGAAAATCAAATTTTATTGAAGAATATTGTATTAAATAAATTAACTTTTATGTCTTAAGAGTCATTAGGCTTTTTCCAAAATGGATATTTGTATTAGTTGAATAAAAGATTTCACTGTCGATGGTAACAGAATTGTTTTTATTTTATTTTTAACCTAAAATGGATATTTGTAATAATCCCTATAGGGTTATATCTAATCAAGTGATATAGACAATTATAGTGATTATAGACAATTAATATGAAAGGCCAAATTCAATTTGGATGCATCTTCTTGACATTTATTGGTAGACAGTAATCGGGGAACACCAGATTTTTTTCACATAAGAATATGTGTGTTATTCAGCGATGGCGGGTGCTTGATTTACGCCAATAACATAAAAAATTAAAGATAGGTAATATTTTTAAAATCCCCCTTCATATTGTGTTACAAAAAGATCAATCTGCTAATATATAGATATTTCTTCTTCAAGCGCCATACTCGATTCCGAGCGTCGGCGATTACTATAGATAGTATCCTCTCCAGTGTCATTTCCCTGGGGAGATTTTTCACAGGGGTGGCATCCCATTGCCTTCCCTTAGATTTAGAGATGCGTCTTGCATTTTTGACAAAGATGAAAAGTGTTCTGACTAAGGCGAGATTCAATCCCGAGTAAACTCGATTCAAAGACAAACACCTTAGCCACTTCTCTATTATCGCCCTTCCTATAGATTGGCAAATTATTAAAAAAGTCCTATCTTCTACTGCTTGAAGTACTTCAATAGTTTGCCCGAGGACATCTAAATTATTAATAATAATTTGATTTTGAAAATTTCCAAATGATTGATTATGAAAAAAACAAGATCAAACGATATTTTAAGAATTCATGTTTTATCCAACAAAACATAAAAAATACTGTAAATTACTAGGTTGATACAAGTTACTTAATGAGGGAGTATAAAATTTTAATTGATTTGAAAATAAATAAACATTTTTGATTTTCTAATATTTTACTCTTCTAGTTATGTCGAGGATATTGAGCCGGTTGGTGACCTTTCCCTTGTCCGATCATTAATGATAATGGTAATGTATATATTATATAATCTAATTGTAATTACATTTAATAACTTTTTCACTTGAGATTTCAGTTTTCATTGCGAATCAAATATTATTAATATAAAGGGCTATCTGTTGCTTTATATGTTGGATAAGGAGTAAATATGTATATGGTATATCAGATTTTTAAGAAGGATATATATCAATCTGTTTTCGTTACAATTGTGTGAACTGATGAGATTGGCATATTGGCGAGCTCGTGGGTAAATACATTTCAATAATTTTATTATCTTTTTTAAGGGAGAATGGTGTAAGTGATAGGTGAAACATGTTTAAATGTAAATGTCAATTATTTAATGACTTTTTTACAGCCACTAAACCCATCATTTCAGACTTTTTAATTTTAGAAAAAATGATTCTCTTGTTTTGGATTTGCTGTCTATTTTTTTTTCCAAAAAGCCAATTCACTGTCCTATTAAAAGCAACAGACAGATTTTACCAGAAATGAAGGTTATTTTTAGATAATGTTCTCTCAAGGGGATGGAAAATGTTTGTTAAAAAAAGCAAATCCTTTATAAGAGAAGGAAAAATAAAATCCTCATGAGATTTATAAAATAAAAATACTTTCCACAAATGGAATTCTTAAAAAGCGTTCGATGAAATAACAAATTTGAGAGCATATTCGGAAGGACAATTTAAGAAAAAATAAAGTTTAAAGAATGAATTTATTATAATACTATTTTTATGTAAGTCTACGTATCTTCTTATATATATAAAAATTCATCTATGTCTGTCCGTGTGTTCGTCTTTTATGCGTTAGTTGAGTTGAAACTTGGTATAGTTGTTGGTGGTAATTGCAGGAAGGTTTCTTAGTATCATACACGTACATACAATAGGAACGGGGCTCAAAAAATGAAAATCTAGGCCCTTGGAAAAATTATTTATCCAAAGTAATCATAGCAACGGTAAATAAAATGGTCAAAGCATGCAATTAATTACAAAAAACAATCGAAGGCGGGCATCACAGTTAGTATTTAATAAAAATAAGTATACAATATAATTATACAGTGGTCAAAATGGTCTAGGGAAGATTTATTGTGGATAAAGGGAAGATTAATCGTGTGAGCAAAGGGAGGAGACAAGAGGGGTGAATATTTTGGACCTCAATATTTTAGAGGCCTCATAATAACGGAATTTGCTAATGTTAAAGTACGCAAAACTTCTTCGAAATACAGTAGAGCGTCGATAATTGTGACTATCAAAATGTCCGGATTTTTGAAAAGAACCAAAAAAAAGTCGTTTGTGTTCATAACAAAAAAAACCTTGCTAAAACCGTTATAATTCACTTTAGTGGTTAAATAATTGCAGCATATAAATAAAACTATTCATCAATATGAACTTATAATGTGTTTTAATGAAAGAATATACATATTAATGTAATGTACAATATGTACATGTACATACATATGTATTTACAGAATACTGTACAGCTATTGAATCCGTATTTTTTCTAAAAACTCAGTTTTTATTTGAACTCCTGAAAATGGGCTACTAACCCGAAATATATATCTAGTGAATCAAACTCAAAATAAACATACATTTGTTTTAATATTTCCTTTTTGTGAAACTTAACCTAGAAAATTCTCCTCATAAGTTATTTAATATGTTTCACCTAGAACCGACACCTAAATCCTTAAAAATCATTAATTGAAACTTGAAACAAAGATGTAACTTAAAAAATAAAACTTTTATTTTTAATTTCAGCTTAGGTATATCCAAAATCGTCCAAAATTCCAAGATTCTTTTCACGCAAGTTGAACAACACCTAAGTGCACCCGGGTTTTAAAGGTTTGAAGATTATAAGTGCTGGGAAAGATGGAGGCCGTTCATAGAATATCTTATATTTAATGGTTTTAATTTAATTTTTACCACATTTTTAATTTAATCCAAATGGATGAAAAAAATAGACTCAGATTTATTTCGTGGATCCCAGTGCATAGAATTGTTTGAAGAGCCCTAAAGAGAGAAATGGAACTGGAAGTTGCGAATCTCTTCTTGGTCAAAAAACAGGGTTTTAATGGTCAGAGGAAAACTTAATGTGTGAATATTTCCAAAAGAACATGTTAGAATCAAAGGAAATTTCAAAAGCTTTTCTAACTACGAAATCTCTAAAAAATAAAATATTTTTTTTCCAAATCCCTGGAATATTTTTATGACTTAGTTATGTTGAATATCTTTTTAACATGATAATATTTTTCTAAGGGATTTGAATATATGAATAGCTTCTATTCTGGATAAGATTTAATGTTTTCTTAATGCTATTGTAAAATAGAAAAAAAAAATAGAAAAAATCAAGTTTTCTCAATTTTTACTTCCCTTTCATAATAATACCTCGTTAAATTCATTTTTGAGAGCAGCAATTCTCGAGTAACTGTCACATCTTTGAAAAGAACCCCCACTATCGAGGGTAGCCGAGAATAAGAATTAAGGATACATTAGAGGGGAGCCACCCTTCAGCTTCCAACAGCTTTCACAGCTAAATATTTCCTTATAACATGTAATTAAAATTTATTTGTGACATTTCTGAAGGTTATATATCAAGCATATGTGTAGAATATACTCGTACATATCTCCCTTTTAAAGAATTCCATTACTCGCGAAATCCCTTTAAATGAAACTACCCTTATATTTATGAAAGAAAAAATCATAAAACGTACACAATACAATATGTTAGGGCGCAATTTATTCTTGGTAACAAGGGCAAGTGGGATAAGAATTGAAAAACACAAATAATTACAATTTTTATCATATGAAATACAAATTTAAAGAAATTATCAGGCTTTTTCTTAGAATCATAAATTTGGTGATTAGAGATGATGAGGTAAAATAACAAATTCACACTGAAAACATATTTGAGATTTGAGTCAATTTTAAAACCTTCTTCAGCAGGTACATAGTTTTTAGTTTCATGTTCTAAGTATAAGTTAAAATGAACTTAATTATTCATGAGCTTGAAATCAAAGTTCCAAAGCCATTTAAATAATATAAAAACAATGAGAAAATACATATAAAAATCCTTCCAAAAAATAAAATAAAACCACTTTGGTTTCAGTCATATATCGTCCTCCGAGGGGTTAACCCCGATTGTAATTAGGTGTACACGACTTTGGAATTATGTGGAATTATTTTGGAATTCATTAGATAATGCCCCTTCATCTATTGTCTTCTACTTGGAAATGAAAGTGGAAGTACATAGGTGAATATAGTATTAGGTCGCGGTTCACCCTCGTCGTCCTCCTTATACCAGATCCACGAATGTGCAAAAAACTTCTTTGAGTTATTGCTATTTTAAAATTCTTTTTAACAATATCTAATACATTTGTAAAAAATAGACCTCAAGTATGAGGGTCATTTAATCGTTCTATCGTATTCGTGCCTCCACATTTATTATTATCAGATAAATTGTTAGTTTTTCTAAAATACATAAGTACATATATTCTTATATTTACCCAGTCACATTTACGATAATGAAAAATTTATATATTATAATACACAAAGAAATAAAGGATAATATCAAAGAAATAATAGACCACAACAGTCCGCCATGCCAAGCTCTCGCACACGCTATGTGCATATAATGACACGAATCAACTTCAGGCCTACATTTCACCTACATAGATAGCTATACTTTTTTTTGTAATGATATTAATACAAGAAGATGGATCAAAAAGGTACAACCTATGTACACTGGGATGGACCCGTGTATCGTGAAAATACGAAGAAATTCCAGGGAATGGTTCGGAGTTGAAGGTATCTGTAGATGTGGTTCTTGAAAGATTGAAGGTTATATGTCGCCAGGATGACGGATGGGGAAAACGAGTTCCATTCACTAGAAGTCAGGGATAAACGAATTGGCGAATGCGAAGCTTCTATTAAAGATACTAAAATGAAAAATAAATATGTTGTTAAGGCTAGTAAAAATTAATGTGAAAAAGTTTAATCTAACATTTTGCAATCAAAGGTTTCAGAAAAATGCGAATTTTGGCACTTAATCAATAAATGACTGACCCTGGACCGACTCATTTCAAAAAAAATCATAGCGTTTTTTAAAGTCCTATTTGTGCTGATGTATTTGTGACGACAGTTAGCCACATGCAGTTGCTTAGATGGTGTAGAAACATAGAGTTTTTAAGTTTTAATGGAAATTCCAAATAGCTCACAGCCCACAGACACAAGACTGAAGACCTGGCTTCTTGCTTAAAGGAATTAGTAATAACTAATAAGTTAGAGTAAATCAAATATGAATTAGTTTTTTTTTTTGTTTTTTATTCTAAAATTACTTTAAGATCTTTTTGTTATATGTGGTCATAAATATAAAGTCGATCAAGTCTTAATTACTGAGGGTCCAACTTCTAATGGATGGGTGTCCATTTTCTAATGGATTAACAACTTTTTTATGATAAGTACCTACTCAGGTGGTGCCTGAATGTATATTATAAAATAAAATAAATATTAATTTTTACTATTATAAATATAGAGTAATATATTCAAATGCTCATTTTTAACTGACTTGAAATATCCATGTTTTATCCGTATTTATAAATTTATGTTGGAGATTTACTCGAAAACCATCGAATCGAGTTTGAAGTAACATTCACTTATGAAAAATCTCTATAACTCAATCGTTAAATAAAATATATTACTCTATCACTCTTAGAAACTGAGCAAGAAAGATATTTTTATTTCTAGTCGGTAAAATTTTCCTAAAAAAGTTTATTTATATAAAATTTTTCGCAAACCAGTGAACCGAATTTGAAGAAAAATGAAATTTCTATAATTCGAGGAAGAGTTAACTTTTTGTTGTAGGGACTATCGCGGAGTGATTATCGCTGGAGCTGCTTCTAGGAAAACGTACCTACATAAACGCTTGTTACACTTTTCTAATCTGAATAAAATTTTTATTTTTCTCATATTTAAAATATTATTTAAAAGAAGGTTTTTTATTCTGTGAAGAAAAAATAAAGATTGTATCTTGGGTTAAAATAAATATTTTATTTTATTTAGTACCATATTTTCGAATCTTCCTAAGACTAATATACATATTTCACATGGATATTTGATAGAATTTTAACCACATTTGAATTTACTTTCACCAATTTTTTTTTCTTTTTTTTATAAAGGACGTATCAAAAGAAACGGTCCTAGACATTGCCTGAAGGGAAATTAAAACACGTACTCCAGGTTGCCGATCAACAGGCGCTTTGGAAAATTTGAAAAGATTCTATCAAAATGGATTTTGAAATAGCTGAAAGGTCATTGAAAAACAAAAGATCTTAGATGAAAGTCAACAACAGCTTCAAAAATTACGTGCCCAAAAACCAACTGGCAGGTGTGGATGTCTGTTCCCCCTTAAATAGTGAATTACAAAGCAACGAAATACAAAAAAGTTAGTTATTAACTAGAAAGAATAAAGCAAGCTTTTGATTCAAATACGCCAACTGAAATCTATCATATCATATTATTATACTATATATTTTTCACTGTGTATTAAATATATTTTAATTCAAATAAAGAAATAGTTCATTAGGGGTTGTCTCAAAAGACTAATGATTTTTCCAAAATCATTATTAGTAACTATAAAGTTAAATATATATATATATATATATATATATATATATATATATATATATATATATATATATAATGGATTCTTAGGATACGGCGCATCCTAAAATTTCAAACATTTTAGAATATTTTCATAAATATATAAAGCGACTTCAAAATTTCCGGAAGATCTTTAAATTTTCAAATTATTATCCCTTATTTCAAATATTTCTATAACAAACATTTTTTGTTTTGAAAAGTAAGTATATTGGTTCTCAAAATGAAATAAAATTGTTGCATAGTTTCAAGGGGCAATTAAAATGAATTATTTTTCCAAAAAAGGGTGCGAATACAATATTTGAAGTCCCTGCCTGGTATATCTTTCAGTTCAAGCATGTCAAAGACAAGTCCAGATGAGTTTTAGTTAAATAAAAATTGTTCTCGCTGAGGAACTATTAAAATAGTAATAATACATAAAAGGAATAAATAAAGTTGATTCGAGAATCTTTGAACTAATCCCTTTCTAAAAACTCTCAATATATAAGATCGAAGATAACTAAGAGTGCTATAGACAAGTCATAGTTTGGTTATAGCGATAGAATTTAAGATTTTCTATAGGACAGGCTGATTCATTGTGGAAGATGGTCGATTTCGATCTCAGAGACTGTGCAGTTTAAGTCGCAAGATTTAATTTCTGACTCCTACCCTCACTCACAAAGAGCAGTATCCGTTGGGGCCGAAGATACCAAAATATATTTTTAAAAAATCTAATGTTAAATTTGAAAAATAAATGACGTATTCGATGAAATTTGCAAAAAAAGCGAAGATTAAAATAAAATTTCAAAAAATGAAGGGTACTTTTTTAGACAGGACCCTCTAGCTGAAAAGTCACCAACCGCCCCTGATATATATGAACCGTTTATGTTGAAAGTGGCGTAATCCAATTAAAAAAAAAATGAGTTAAGGACTGATTTAGTTAGACTTACCATAGATATCTTCTTTTCATATTTATATCATAGTCAAAGGAGTAAAATATCCTCATGAATTCGTCAAAATAAATACAGCAAAATATATATAATTATATGTATTTATAAAAATTTAAATACAAATATCTCAAAATAACAAATAATGGACTTACGCCACTTTCAAAATAAACGGCTCATATACCATATATATATATTATATTATATATTGACCTCGGGAATATATCATATTTGGTACGATTCTAATGTGATTTTAATTTCTTTTATGTCTGGCTTTGTGTAAATTGGTGTTGGGGTCAGATTATAGCTAATCAAATTTTTGCAATAAGCCAGACTTAAGCCTGGGCCTCCCAATGTTGACAACCAGGCCTCTTATATTTTAAAGTTATACTTATTTTTTTAAAGGTTCATAAATTTTAATCCTAATGAGTGGAAATTGAGTAGTGTCGATTAGACGTGTTGAAAAAACTTGACTGTAAAATCTGAATATTTTAGCTTTAGTAAGTTGTAGAGCGGTGGTTCCAAATCTTTTTATGGCAATGATCCACCTAAGCATCATATCTAAAATCCTGATGATCCCCCCTCACCCTGTGACATATAATTTTAATTATTCAAAAAATAAAATCTTATTCACATGCAGGAAGCCTAAAAACCAATTAAATAGGTTAAAACAAGCTTCCGAAGAAGATGGCTCATTCTCGAAATGTCCCTTTAAAAATCAAATTACCCCCATCAGTTCGTTCATTCATCATCATTTAGTTCAAATCTAACAAAAGCTTCAAATTTTAAACTCTCACCCTTAAAGTTACAATCTATTTCAACGAAAATCCAATCAGCTCTTAAACCTAATATAAAATTGTTTTTATACCTTCATTGGTTCCAGGTACTTCGTATGGTAAAGTTGAAAAGTTAATGCATATTAATTATTGAAAATCTCAATTTAAATCGAAATCTAGACACGGTATTATTCCCTCTCTCTACATTAAAATACACTGGCGTGTTAAGAAGAAAAATATTAATCAAAATTATGATGGACAGATATATCAGAAAAAAAATCCATCTATTATTAATGATAATGTGTAGGAAAATGAATGCATGACGTCCTTTAACATTCTATATAATTCTTAAGAAAGGATATTGAAATAGGAGCTCAGAAAATGGAGGAAATTAAATCGGACAATCCAGTTAGAGTCGTATTGAATACACGTCTCTCTCGTTTAAAAGAGATATAAAAAGAGGGAAGGACTTGCCACCCTCAATCTCGAGGATTTTCCTTCTATTCGAGAGGCATTATCTGAACAGGCAGAAGCAGGTCGATAAGATTTTGAAAAGAAAATTATAAAGATAAGTTGATTTAATAACCCTGGCTTTAGTCAAATATAAAATCATACAGAAAAAGAAATAATTCTGGGGTAAATAAATGTATATGATTAATATAAGTATGTTAAAACAAGGTGCGTACACCAAATGACTTTCACTTCCAACCTCTTCTTTGAATTATCCAACCCAATTTTCACCCTTATTTATTTATTTATCGTATGGCAAGCCATTAGAATAATCAAATAAATTTTATGTTCCGCCAAACAAATTAATTCTTGAAAAGCTGTCTAATTTTGAAAAAAATGTGTCTAATCAACTCTCTTTCAAATTTATAAATGGGGAAAATCATATAATACTTGATACAATGTTATTAATTAAGTAAACACAGTGGGATTTTGATAAAATTTCCATCCGAGCAGCAAACAATCATACGTCTGATTTTGGCGAAAATCATGTTAGTGTTGACTTCTATTCAGATTTTTTTAGCATTTCAAAAATGTTCATGGTACGAAATAATAGAATACATTTTTACTTTGCCAAAATTACGGACACCCTAATAAGTTTATTTGTATCAAGCAGAAGACAACCTCAATGATTTCTTCTTGTGAAAAAAAGAGAATGTTACTGAGTCTTGAAAAAGTTTTCATTCTTTCTTATAATTTGTTTTTTCTTTTTAAATAAAATAAATTAGAGAAAAATGTTGATTCTATTCATTTTCTTTTTTAATTGAGAATTCTCTAATGGAAAATCCATTAATTTGAAAATAGGTACAGAATTTAATTGAAAAATATATATATATATATATATATATATATATATATATATATATAATCTTGAAAAACAATAAGAGTAATAAAAACAACTGGGTGGCTTTGATAGCAGGGTTGTTTCATGATAAAACCCCTGGGAATTCGAATATGCCAGGCGTCGATCGTTTCAAAGGATGTAGAGGGATTCGAAAGGTTGCAGTAAGCGAGAGCATGGCTAGTGGAAGGCAAACAATTTGCTCACTCGGACTTTTTTTAATTCAAAAGAACAGAAAAAAAAGATCAATGGTGAGGGAAGAGGGATGATCACATCATGCCATTGATTGGCAAACGTAATTCAGAGACCAATGAATAGAGCTCGAATTTACAGCAACCCCAATTGGCTTTAATGTTAAGCCCTTTCATTGCAATTCATTTGGTTGAGAGTCTGTCGTTGAATCTCATTGCAAACCTTATACATTTCCATTGGGTTTCATTTATTTTCAATTGTTTCGTTCAATCTAACTAATAGTGAAGAAAGGAATTTCAAAATAAGTTTTGCTTAATGTTCTGTAGTGTAAATCAATTTTTTTTTTCAGAATTCTATAAATATAATTCACAAGGAGATGTCATTAAGGTTATCCCCTGGTTGTTGCAAATAAACATATATATTATTAATCATATAATTTATTTGTTAGAGACTATAGCTTAACATTCATCATCATACCATCCTTGTTAAGGTTTTGACCAGGTTTACTTAACAACCTATGGCAAATGTCGGGATGCCTAATGCGTCGTTTCCTCCTGGTATCGGGTTTTTGCGCGGAATTATTTAATTTACGTTTTGACTTTTGATGGAAATCTATGATCATGTTATTTGTAAATGAGCATACATTTCTATTTTTTTTCTTTTTCTTGTTTGTTAATTGTTAATTACTTTTAATTAATTTGTACTTATGTTTATTAATTTCTGTAGTTAATTTGTATTGATGTTTTGTTGACCTAGCCACCGAGGACTTGTGCCTCTACGCAGGTCGAGTAATAAAGATTTATTTATTTATTTATTATTTATTTATTATTTATTTATTTAATTTTTTAGATCCCGCAGAGGGCGGGCTTCGCAGCTGGTAAAAAAATAATGACCTAAACCTAGAATCGAATTGGGTATTTACTCATATTTGAGAGCAATGTCAGAATAAGCAGATTGAAATATCGTTGTTATATGATATTAATTGTTGTTGTGGTCAATAAATAGTTATAATTAATTAGGTGTGATAAAAATTTAACTTTCAATAATGGCCTAGTTCAAATTTTATCTACATATTAGTATATTTCAGTAAAAACCGGTTTTTAGTAAGAACGGGTTCTTACTAGTTAAAACGCGTTTCATTGAATACCTTTGCGGTAACTAGAATTTACTGATGTTGGTTGAGTTTGGTCCAAAGGTCTAGAATCTTCATTGTTGACCTTCCGCCTCCTTTTGGGTGTTTATTTTCAAAATTTTTGTAAACGAAAATGTCAAAAATTACATCCTCATTAGAAGCAAAGTTGTAGAGGATGTAATTTTTGACATTTTCGTTTAAAAATTTTTTGAAAATAAAAACTTTTAATGAGGTGGAAGGTCAAAAATTCTAGACCTTTGGACCAAACTCTACCAACATCAGTAAATTCTAGTTGCCACAAAGATATACAGTGAAACGCGTTTTAACTAGTAAGTACCCGTTCTTACTAAAAACTGGTTTTTACTGAAACATATATATATCAATACAAAGGCAAATTTTCAAAGTCCCTTAACGGGCAGAAGGAAAATAGGAATCATATAGTTCAAGTATTAGAATCATCAAAAGATGGGTCAGACTTTTTGACCCCTATTAGAAATAAAAATTTGGAATATTATTCCTATAAGAGTGACCCAGTCTACTAGACATTTTTAATGAAATAATGTCATTAGAATACATATCGTAATCCCACTTAATTCTTGAATTCTGGCAACGTTATCAAGTACTTGTTAAAGTATATACTGACTTCAAAAATAAGTGTAGAAACATTGTGCATTCTGATGAGATTTTTTTTATTAAAAATGTTCAATCTAGTGGTTTTAACCGAAAATTATCACCTACCATCTACCAAAGCATTGAATCTGCAATTTCATTTGATATTTGGTTGTATTTGATAAGGTGATTTCAGGAGGAGGCCTCCTTTCACTTTCGCGCTGCCCAACTATCTAATCATCTTTTATATTCCCAGGGATCCCTTTCTTCGTAAACTGGTTTTTGTTTCGATAACATTCACAACGCATCCACTCTGATGCAATTTTGCTCTTCGCACTTTCCTTTACATTCATATGATATCCGGTATTCTTTAAGATCATCCTACTCGTCTGTTACGATTCCATTTTATCTCCACGACTTTGAATTCCAGTTAGTTTTTATTATAAGAGGACAAAAATATGTATCAAAATCTTAGGGAACAGAGAAAACATTGATAGCACTAAATATGTTTTAAGAACTACGGTTTACAGAAAGGAAAATATTTTTCTTATTTCGCTTATTGATTATACCTATCACAATTTTTTAGTATCTTAATCCTTTTCATTATATCATATATTCATTGAAGTGATATGCATAGGAATTGATATAAATTCAATATCTATCATTAATATGTGTGTATTTTTTGTGTTAATTTAAAAAATAACTAAAAATCAAAAACTGTGATGAGACCAATAGCAACTAAATACAGAAAATACAATGGAGGAAAAGGTTTTCAAGACACGGTACATTTCTCAAATTAGTGGGATTTCGAAATTTTAGGTTTGAACTAGGAACTTGGCGAAAATGGGATGTATTTTTATAATACATTTATGTGCTTTCTTATTAGCTACAATCACATAACGATTATATTTTTAAGAGATCCTTTCAAAAGTAAAACAGGACCCATTAGTGTCTCTACAATACCTGTCACTCGCAGTTGTGTAGCTCGAAAACTAAATAAGTTAGTAAAATTTATTCATACATATTCATTTTTCTCAAAATCAAAAATAGTATTAAAATTTTTATTATAATTATTTTCGGGAGGATCGAATTTTTTGGGGGTCTAAAAATGCATATATTTTTTATCATGGGATGTGAAATATTTTTAATTAGAATTAGTATACAATTTTTTAAAATGTATTTCGGTTTAAAATAACAATATTAGAGAACCTTAAAGTGGAAATTTTTAGGTGATTTTACCACCTATCGCCGCCTTGAAAAGTTACTTAAGTTAAATTATTATAAAAAAATTCCAGGAATTTCCTCATTCAACGAAAGAATAACGAATTTCAATAACGAAAATCAATTATAAATCAAAAAGAATTTCATATCTTAAGTATTTTAGAATATTTAAAATACGGAACCCTCGGTATGGGGTCCGACTTGCACTTGGCCAGCTTATTCTGATTTTCTGTATTTTCCTTCGGGAAGTTCTGAAATTAGAAGGCCTAAAAATAAGCTCTTTGGTTTAGAAATACAAACATTACGGCAGCGAAACGAACTTTCCACAAGCTTGAAAGAATATTTTTGTTAGGGAGAATGGTGTGGGTTCTTGATGAACATTTTAAATAAAGTAAAGAAAATTTTTCAAAATTATTTTATCAGAAAGAATAATTATCAAATCAGGAAATTTTGCAGAATGTGTATCTAGTTTTTTATTCAATCTTATCATCATCATAATTGAGTACATCCTAATACCGGTTTGATGCAACCACCAAGAACCACTCGACCATTTGTATATAAAACAAAAAAGACTAATCATCTCAAATGCATTATGTAATGGATATTTGTCTCTTGTATAAGGACCAGCTTTTTTAAGCTCACTTCATTTGAATTATTCGATGTGTAATTAGTTATTATGATTGAGCATTTTTTTTTGTCAAGATTTATGTAATGTTTTAACGGAACTTAAACCTTTTATTCAAAAAAAATTAACTAAGCCTAGTCAGAATACTCAAATCATTTCAATATGAACATGTTGGTGGTCTCAATTTAGACTATTCTTTTTTGTATATCTCAATGGAGATGGCTAAATGGTGTTCCAGTGAAATGAAAAATCAATGAAGAGAAGCAATTCTCTGGAATTTCATAGAAAAACTTAATGGCCGCTAGCGAACTTCTATTGTGAATTAGTTTCAAATTCTTTCTGCGATAACGGGATGCGGCGGCGGTATGGCGCCATTGCAGGTACTTTACAAGACCACACCAGCTGGCCATGATTTCAGGCAATTACCTGTTAACTGTTCACCGAACAAATGCACAGGCACCTCGGACCGTCGAAACCGACGCCATTCATCATCAAGCCAAGCAGCCATAAGCAACATTCTAGTTCTTTTTTTTTATTATTTATTAATCTGGATTTATTAAGCGACAAGGCGGTAGTAAGAGCAAGTAATATTTTGCCAAGCTAGACTGCACAAGTGAATTGCTCTCGCTTGGGAGAAGCATCTCCCCGAAAAATTTACTATAATGACCTCCCAAAAAACTCCCCAACTGTACCATTTTATATAAAATAAATATAATAACTAACTGTATTTAGAGCAAAACATAACAAAACAATTTTTAGGTATCAAATACGAAGTTATTAAATAAATTTCCATTATCCGATTATCACAAATAAATGACTATAAATTTAAACGTTCGATTCGATCGCTTACTGAGATTTACTTACTCCATTAAATAAAGTAGGTATAAATGTAAATTTACAAGAGAAAAATTAATTTTGAGGCTCCTTATTAGCATAGCACTCATAAAAATGTTTATCTAAAGTTGAAATTAAATCGAAAGAAAAAATCAACTTTTTTACAAGACTCAGTAACTGTACTGATAGAAATATAGGCCTGGACTGACTTTTGGATCGTGAAAAGAAGAAGAAGAGAAAGAGATTGTAGGGACTAATTCAGAATCAAAGGTACCTGTGGATGCGATTCTTGAAAGACTGATGAAGATTGTACATCGCGGGATATACCGAGTAAGTCATAGGGATTTGGCAAGAGTGTAGCGTTCGGAGCAGGAGGCCCGAGTTTAAACCCCACGCACTGCAAAAATGTAACGGGCCCTATTCATCACAGTCGCCAGAAGTGCTTTATACTCGTATATTAAGAGAATAAAAATAATGATGATAATTTCCAGTTTCGTTGATACTTAGTTACGATAAATTTCATTTTTAGTTGAAGTTAGGATGGTTATGGTCATATTCAGAAAAATGTATTATTGTGAGCAAATGGCCGTTTGAAACATTCCGTTTTGTTTTCGTTCGATCATTATTTCAAATGGCATTAGCTGAGTACAAGCACGCTGACCACGTATTCTCATCTAAATGCAACTCTAGATAGAGATACCTATAGATATACTGCAGGAATATTATATAGAGAAATAAATTGAATTCCAATCGATGTTTGGTTATTAAATCAGACATTCGAATGTATTGATTTATGCATTTTCAAATGAATTATTTCCGCATTGATATGTACCTACATTTTTTATTGGCTAGCAGAAGGGGCGGCAAATTTGGCATCTGCACCGGACGCCACTGTGTACAGAATTTATTAAAAAAATAAAGTAAAAACATATGTTTATATTTATAAAACCAATTAATAAATATAATTTTATTTACTTAAGAATTAATTACAAAGGCAGTTAGTTTTTTTGAACACGGGAGATAAGGCTTAACCTTCACATGTTAAAATTCAACCTAATTGAATACTACAATTTGTGACTTTGATTGAGACCATGGGTTCCGTAATCTTTACCTGAGGACCCTTTGAATTTGCGCTTACCGCGAGACCGATTACAATACTTTACCCATGCTTCGCATTGGATTAAGTAAAAATGAAAAATTTTCCCCAGAAGGTGAAGTTTATTAATACAAACTTACATGCCCAATAGCCCATTAGCTACAAAAGGTAAACAACGATTCGATTTGTTTTTCTAATTTTGCATTTTTCATCTGGAAGATCTGAAGCTAAAGAGCCCATAATATATTGAAAATGAAAATATTTTGGCCCAAATGATCTCTTTACCACCTGATGTGTCCAGAATTTGATTTAAATTTAAATTTTAAACTGGCAAAAGCTTATTTTCATTACTTCACAAAACATATTTCTTTTCCAATGGAATACTAATGTTGTTAATTAATTAATGGTCATCAATTTTCTCTCTAATAAACTGGAAATTTTAGAATTATGATATTCAACTGTTATAACCTTTTTAAGTAAACTTGCTTCCCAATTTAATTTTTCATCCTCAGCTTGCAAATTAATATCTTCATTTCTAAGTGATCGGACTCAAGCAGTTCGTGTGGCTCAGATTTTTCATCTCCACTTTCTCTTAGGACAGGGGTGGCCCAGGGATCCATCCTGGGACCTCTATTATTTTTTTTATTTATTAATGATATCTCCTCTTCTCTTTATAGCTGTAATCATCACCTATTTGCCGATGATTTTCAGTTTTATGCTCACTGCTTGCCCAACCAAGTTGTGCAATCTATTTCATTAATTAACCTAGAGCTTCTGTCACTTTCTTCCTGGGCCATAAATAATTTACCTAATCTCTGTTAATCCTCTAAAATCGCAGGCTATTATCTTATTCAAAGAATGCCTTCCTACTAACTTACTACCTCCTATTCTCTACAATAACAATACTATTCCATTCACTTGCTCAGCTAAGAATCTAGGATTGACTGTTTCGTGCAATTTATCTTGCAAAGCGCAAATAAATAATATATGCCGTAGTGTTTATGGGGACCTTCACTCACTGAAGCGACTCTCATATCTCACGCCATATAATCTTCGCCTCAATATAAGCAAGAGTTTATTAGCACCCCTTTTCCAGTACTGCGACATAATCTTTTCGAATTCCCTTGACAGTAAATCGGGCAAAAGACTAGAAATAGCTTTGAATTCATGCACCCGCTATGTCTTAAATCAAAAACCACGTAGCCATCTTTCGGACCAGGATAAAAAGCTCATTTTAAACACAGATCTTTCTAAATTTTACGCTTGGCGGTGTTGTGTGATTATTTATAAGCTATTAAATTCTGAAAAATTCATTTGCCCGTCTTACTTAGAAAATCTCTTTGTCGTCGGTCGCTCCACCAGGAAGACAACGCTAGTGCAGGTGCACTATAAAACTAAACACTTCTTTCATTCCTTCAAATTGGCGGGTGCAAGGCTTTGGAATGAACTTCCATCCAAATTTCATGCAAACCCGACTCTTGGAGTTCTCAGGTCTTCGTTCTTTATGGATCCCACCCAATTACTGATAATCCTTACTCTTATTTCCTTTATGTCTTCTAATCTTTCTCTACTTTTTTTTCTCTTCTTCCCCCATAAAATTTGTGTATTGGTGAACTCTTTTGCCAAATTTGTAAAATATTGTTGCTAAATTATGTATAAACACTAGGTGGGACCTAAGGTCCTATGTTTTATACTTTGTAAAATAAAAAAAAAATAATAATAACCTTAATCGTCTTAAGACTATTGATAATCTCTAGGAGGAGCAGCCCTTAATTAAGCATTAATAATAAGGATAGGTTATTCCCATAAATAAAGCAATTTCAGTGCACTAAGAGCTTAAGTGCCATGAAATACTCTCTGAGACTATCCCTTTACTCCCATAATATACCTTTCTTCATCCCTCTTTGAGAAATATTTAATTAATTTTACTAGTCTTCTAAGGAGGAAAACGATTATAGTTGGAATATTGCAATGTTCTTAAATAGATCATAGAGTGTTGAAAACTTGTATATGTAAATGATCAATAGCTAAACGAATGTTTTTAAACTGACTTGAATTCGGTTTAAATCATTGCTATCCTCCTCTCTTTGATTTTGCCTTCCATTATAAGAGAAATAAAATATCGTCGGCTTAGAGTGTAAACCTGCTAACTCCATTTTTTTATCATATATGACATATTAATACCGTTCGAAAGAAAAAGAGAATCAGCATCGTCCAAGTAAAACAGGTACTTAAAATTACGATCGTAAGTTGTAGAAAAAAAAATGTGAAAATGTTTTTTTCCATAACAACAATATTAAATTTTGTTTGTTTTTTCTCTGTCCTGTAAAATTTCCTTGTTGTGAGTATGTGAGTAAGCAGGTTTACTCTCTAAGGCGACGATATGGAATATTAATCATCATTATATTTGCGAAATTAATGAAAAATGCATTGAATTTATATTCTATTTTAATGTAATTTCCCTTCACGTTTATTTTGCTTCCTATCTTTCTTAATCAACATTTGAATTAAATTTGAATTAACATTGTAAATTATATAATAATCAAATATTTGGATGGATCCTTTTTTAAGGTTCGTTGGGTCTAAACCCAGAATTCTATTGATCTCACTTTATCGTTTGCTTATATGCCTATCCGTTTCTATGAAATCGTACGAGTTTTAAGAATGTTAAATTTTGATATGAAAATTTTTTTTATCGTATATCATCCCCAGTTAAAATTAATTTTCAGGTAAAATTAGGTATATATATATATATTTAAAATGGGGAATCGGATTAGCCGAGAGCTTAAGACACTAGCCTTCTAAGCAGGAGTCCCGGGTTCGAGTCCGAGTCCCTGCATTGATATTTGACCGACTATAATCTGATTCCTAGTCACCAATCCGTCTGGCAAGCGTGGTGACTTAATGCCAACCCCCTTCCATTTGATGGAAGAGGCCTATATTCAGGAGTGGATTGTCGCTATCGACAGGCTAATGATGATGATGATGATTTAAAATGATTTAAATTAGTTAATTTAGTTAAATTAAAAATTGAGGTATATAGTTAAGCAGTTTTTGTCGTAGAACTACGTTTTTCCTCACGCTCTGCAATCAAAATGTCATACTTGAATTATCTAAACTAATATAATAGTAGAGTAATAAATGATTTATCGACAGTATAATAATAAAAATAATATAAGCCTTTATTGTTCATTTTTCTTAAATATACATATTATAGAATTTATCCATAAAATCTCGGATTCACTGGGGGATACTTTCAAATATATGTCAAAGAGGTTCACCTCACAGGGCAGCCAATTGGCCTAGATTGTTAATTTTGGCACTCGGGTTCGATTTCCGAAGGATTGATCAGAACTTTTTTGACATATGATTGAAAAGTCTAGTATTTGATCTAGTAGTTGACAACCTCTTGTGATTTCCTTAGAAATAAACTAGCGTATATAAATTGTAAAATTATTTTCTTAATGACTTTTATGTATAGTTGAGACTTTGAGTTACAAATTATTTTGATATAGATATTTATTAGAAAGTTAAATTCTCATATTTTATGTAAACACGATTTTGTTCTTGAACTTTATTTTAATTATGCCAATTGTTCACGGAACCCTTATTCGCTTTTTGCAGAATACCATGATTCTGGGGACATAGAACAAAGCTGGCTTAAAGAATCCCTTTAATAATAGAACTAATGTGAGCCCATTAACCTTTGGATACAATATATTTAAAAAATTAAGTTAAATTCAATGTTGATAACTAGTGAATAAATAATGGTAGTATCTAACGACTCCAGTCCCCTATTACGTTATTGACAGTCAGAGGTAACGAACAAATATGAATGAATTTAGTAATAATCGATAATCGAACCCAAATAGAAATTTAAGCCAGAATCACTGGGGAATTCATCAAATACGGTGAAAGTGTCATGAAATGTGACACTTGCTAAAAAGATAAATGTTCTCTTTAAGGCAGGGCTTCTTTTTTCATTCATGCCCCCATTTTAGCTGATAACTTTTTCGCGACCCCATATTATTTATATATACGCATCTATATATCGTAGTATGAACCATTATTTTTACTAGAAAATCATATATAAATTTAATTGAAGCAAATCTTTAGTAAACATACCGTTTATAATAATCTTATCATTTATTAAAACTACATAATTACAATTATTATTAAATCTAAATACTTATTATTGAGATTGATCCGATTCTTTCTTATCAAATAATGAATTAAACAGAACTTAAGAGTGATGTCTTCAACATTTTTCATAGTTCATATGTATTTTGATTTATAACCGCCAATGGTCTCAGAACGTCTCTTCCTATAAATAATTATCTAATACGAAATGGCAATTTGACAAAATATTAGAAATTCAATCACAGATATATCTAAAATTCATTATACTTTTTTAAATAAATTATGGCCACTGCGCATTATAATTTTTTCATTGTTC
Organism: Forficula auricularia; assembly: GCA_024734495.1. Taxonomy (NCBI): domain Eukaryota; kingdom Metazoa; phylum Arthropoda; class Insecta; order Dermaptera; family Forficulidae; genus Forficula; species Forficula auricularia. Next base: position 9,882,210 of record JALMQS010000030.1, on the reverse strand, counting down.
ATTGTTTCATTGTCATCGTTCCTCTATGTTTTGCGACTCCAAAATTTAGTTATCTAGGACCCATAATTTAAGAAGCACTGCTTTAAACAATTTCTGATATTTTTATAAAAAAGAAAATAGGTCTAGTAGTTTTAAAACTATGATATGGTGGGTTGATCGAATAATTGACAGTTAGGCGATAGAATAGATGTTGCTTTTAGTTTTAGTTTATATTGTAAATGCTCTTATATTTACTCTTAAACGAGTGCACTTGTTGGTTCTGAAGAAGTTAGGGGTTGTAACTCTCAGTCTTCACCTTTAACAATTCCAATGGAATGCACCATGCACGCAATACGAATGAGATTGTAAAAAGGCTGGAAATATGCTACGCGGTGTCTGAGGAGAACCATCTACTTCAGAACAAACCCCGCCATTTGTTACCTAACTTGGGTCATCCTTCGGGAATCGGTGTTTTAAATATGCTAATATAGTATATATAAGAAATATCAAAATAAAAAGAAATCGTTTACTTTATTAGCATACACCTGTGAATGTATGTCTTCGTCAGTTTTTTTTTATAATTACTTAGAAAATAATATTTACATATATTATATATAATTTTGCATGAATTCTTCATCATGAAAAATAATATTTTCTAGTTGAAGATTATTATTTTTTTTGTTGAATATTATTAAATGCTCATTTGCATAGGTCATCCATTTGTTTGGAATAATTTTTAACGAATTATAGGGTCGGAAAATGCATTTATTCGCCCTATATCATGTCAGGCCGGAAATGCTTCCTTCGTTTCCTGTATGGCACGTTGATAATTTTAGAGCTTCTATAATAATTTATCATCATCATAGAGTTTTTAAGACTGGTTTGACGTAAACACCCACCGCCATTCGTTTCTATCCTATGTCAACTCTTTCACTTCTATAAAAAATCTCACATCCCATATCCTTCATTATCTTTTATTAATTGTAAATTAGGTCTTCCTAACTGCCCCTTCTTTTCTACTTAACTCACCAGCAATATCTCAGCAATCGACCGTATCTCATCGTAAGATAAATAAGTATTAATATTTATATGTATATAATAAAAAAAAGGGGATGAATGGAAATAATAATGGAATTGGAATAATTATCGGAAAAGAGGTTTTTTTATTTAATTAGTTTTTTCCTCTTATTAAAAACAAGGACTAAAAGGATGATCAAGGACACTCGATGGCGGAGAAGTAATCTCCGGGGTCGGAGCTCAAATACAATGTATACATTAATGTAAAATAATTGGTTTAATAAAATAAAATATATATATATATATAATTTAATTTTAAAATAAAAATTGCCCAATTAAATTAATTTTTTTTATTAATTGAACCAAATGAATAATTAAATTAAATATTTATATAATTCATTTGAATATAGATTCTACATCAAATGAATATAAATGATATAAGCTTGAATATTTTTTATTATAAATAAAAAATATTCAAGTTTATATTATTTCTTGTCGTAATTACGTATTATTCCATTTAAATACCCAGCTATTAAATTTAACTATTCCACTATTTTACTCAAATAACAATATTTTCAATTTACTTATTGGTGCTTGGTTCGAATAGCGGCATCGTAACTATTAATATATCTAGAGTTGCTCCAAAAATATGAAAATAATTAAAATACGTATATCATTTATTCATATTGAACAGAGATCGATTTCGCCATAATTAACTTCACATCTATTCATATCAAATATAATTTCTTAACTATAAATATATCGTTTTTTCAGTGTATAGGTGTTATTTTATAATTTCCATTATTGACCCCACAAAACCTGACAAAACCCCTTTTGGGGTCAAAATATCAAAATATTCTATAGTTCAGATTTTAAGTTAGAAGATATCTGATCCAAATACAAAATTTCATAAGAATATCTCCAGCCGTTTTTTAGCCCACTGGACACAAAAGAGCGCGGACAAACAGAAAACGGACATACACACGGACAGACTGGAATTTTGTTGAAGGTGTTTTCTTTGATAACTTTGCTGGAAACTTGTGCATTCAAAATATGATGCGACTTGGACCAATGTACAGACAAATCCTTAATTTTATATATATTTAGATATCGAATCTAGCTGTGAATATTGTAATCGGATTGTTTTTAAAATATCACAACTGTTTCTTGTGAATAAATCATCAAACATAAAAAATAATAATAATAGGTTTTTTCTTCAAAATTTCAAAATCATTTTCTCTATATTAATTTTCAATCGAATTTATATTATTTTGTTTTTTGGAGATTACAATGCAATATAATAATAAATGATTTATATAATGGGTTTAGAATTTTAACCTGATATTATATTTAATGGACCAGAATCGGGAAATACAAAATAAACATTTGAAAAAAGGAGCCGCGACTCAGAAAAGTTTGGGAATCGCACATAGGTAGAGACACAGGCCCAAATGCCCTTTAATAGTATGAGATTGATAGTTGGTTCCGATATATTCACTAAACAGAGTTCACATTAGCGAAAAAGTGGGCGGTCGGGTAGGCTAGGGGTTAGCATGTCAGGCTGCTAACCAAGTGGACTCGGGTTCAAATACGACTCGAGGCATCCGGCTAAAACCTGACCCCGGGGGGAAGAGAGACAAATTTAATAAAAAATAATTAGTATCGCAAATTGGCTTATGTCCGGAGGAGACAAAAAAAAAAAAAAGCGAATCGCAATCGCTAAGCTCGTGCCGTCTGGGAAATTAAAAATCGTATTAAAATTTTAGTCAAATTATTATTTTGGGAGGATCAAATATTTTGTTAAAAAGGTGTCAACTAGATGGTTTCGGTCAAATGGGACCTGGATATGTCCCAGATATATCATATAAATTTCGAATCTGTATCTTATTTAGTCTATGAGCTTCTGTTGAGAGCCGGAAATAGACATTATAGAGAGATAAATAGAGTTCTTTTATACGGAACCTTAAAACAGTGAACGAATACTGGGGCCTTTTTAACGTTTTGTCATATACCTACGGCCTGAATGGACGAGCTCTATTTTGATTAAATTCTTTTCTTCATAAAAAATTAGTAGAGCGTTAGGAATTTGAACCGCGAAGTTTGAAGAGAAAGGATTGCCCAGTGGTATTATTAAAAGATGGCTTCGCCGGTTAATAATGCCTACGAGATGGAATGCAGAACCGACTAATTTAAAATAGCTATAGGCGTTAGCGAAAAGCTTATCAAATAGCTCGCTCAATTCTTATGATAAAAACGTAGTGAGAACAAACATGGGATTATTAGGTTTTTATGTCGGAGGTATTCGAGACCATTAATGAAGCAACTTTTCATTGGAGGAAAGAGGACAACGACTGGAGGAATGCGATTCAGCTGATAGATCTAGGCTTGCTAACGGAAACCCACTTGAGAGCAAGCAGAAGAGGCGGCCACTCGAAAACACAGGTGACTTATGATTAAGAACAACCGGTGTTACAAGTTACAACTGGCCTTGCTTACTATATGATTTAATATTAGCGAATGAATGAATGCTTTATTGAGCAGAGAGTTTTGTTTGATTTGTAGACATAATTTCTTTTAAAATAGTAAATTGAAAAGAAAAAAATATCAAATCAACTCTTAATAAAAAGAAATCAATGAGGTTGTCATCTACTTGATACAAATAAAAATGTGCTTATACTTATATAATTTATTTGTTTGAGACTATAGTTTAGAAGTTTTTGACCTCTTTTAATTATAAATATAATATTTATCTGTTATTTCTCATGGGTCAAGCTTGAGTTGTTTACCAAAACAGAATTTAGTCTTTTTGATTTTAAGTCGATTCTTCCACGTTTTCAGTAGATGTTGCCATTAATAGTCAAAACATCAAAAATGGAATGCAATAAGGTCATTCCTCTAGTATTAGATAAGAATCGATCGTTATTTTTGATATTAAGCCGATTTCTCCATGTCTTCAGCAATGGTTACCAATAATAATCGAAGGGTCAAAGATCTAATGTAGAATTATTATTCCTCAAGTAATAGATGAGAATTAATCGCTATTTTTGATTTTAAGTCGATTCCTCCATGTCTTCATCACTGGTTACCAATAAAAACCGAAACGTCAAAAATCCAATATAGAATGATTATTCCTCAAGTACTAAATGAGAATCAATCGCTATTTTTGATTTTAACTCGATTCCTCTATGTCTACCGCAATGGTTACCAATAAAAACCGAAACGTCAAAAATCCAATATAGAATGATTATTCCTCAAGTACTAAATGAGAATCAATCGCTATTTTTGATTTTAACTCGATTAACGGATTTTTTAAGAAAACAACGTAGTTGCTATGGTTACTTATAAAATTTCCTCCCAAATTTTTAGCATTTCACAGAGAGAAGCCTATCCATTCTTACTTAAGCAAGTTTAAATGAGCTATATTAAGACGATCAAATGAATAAATTTTAAACAATTTAAAATAAAAAACTTAAAAAAAGGTACTATCTTACTCTAGAGTAAAGTACTTTAAAATATAATTTTACTAAAAACTTTATTTAACCTTTTTTGTGGTCTCCAAGTTACTTAATTAGGATATTAAATTTCATCAAAATTGGTTAAGTCATTTTCAAGATATTTAGAAAAAACTAAAAAAGTACTGAAATAAAGTACTAATGTTTGTGGGCCGATATGTACCAAAAACTAATCAGCTCTTCATTTTGTTAAAAGAATGCTAGGTTTTCAGTTTCATTTCAATAGGTGGAACGTTGTGGAAAAAATCGTGGGCCAAAAAAACAATAAAATCCACCCATACATCCTTCCATACATCCGCACGCACTAAATGAAAAAATGGCACTTTTTGGCCTCTCGGCGAGACCCCATGTAATTTTTGGCAAAACCGTCACATGCTAAAATTCAACCTAATTGAATACTACCATTTGTGACTTTAATTGAGTCCATGGGTTCCGTAGTCTTTACCTGAGGGTTCTTTGAAGTCGCGTTTGCCGCGAGACCGATTACAATACTTTCCCCATGCTTCGCATTGGATAAAGTAAAAAATATAATAATAATAAAAATTTTACATCGGGAGCTTGCTCTTAAAAGGGAACGTATCCAAGACCCAGAGCCCTATTACAAGTTCGCCCCTCCATCTGTCTTAGAAAACAATGGCCTAATTCTCTATTACCGACCAGTGTTGACGGATAGAACAATTGATCATAATAGACCCGATATAATATTAATAAACAATCACGAGAAAAGGGCCATTATCATGGACATTGCGGTCCCATTAACGCATAACCTGGCAAAGACAGAGCGGGAAAAGATCTCCAAATACCAAAACCTTGCGTTCGAGCTGAAGCGACTGTGGAAGCTCAACGAGGTGAAAATTATTCCGATTGTGATGTCTGTGGAGGGAGTGTCCAGCAACAACTTAAAAAAGAACATCAGATCGCTAGGGATAACAGATAAAATAACACCTCTCGTGCAAAAGGCTGTCGTTTTACAGACCTGCTATATAGTAAGAAGATTCCTAACGAGTAAATGAACAAAAGAAGAGTAACTGTGGTCAAGGGTGAATTCCCTTCCCACAGCGTCCGAGCCTAACCCCATAAGAACAACAGGGGTAGGTGAAATTTTACCAGCACTTGTGCTGAGTAAGTGTCATAACTCAAATAATAATAATATTAATTTTCCTTAAAGAGATATTTGCAGGGAACCTCACACAGTATGATAAAAAAATATATTTTTTTATTTTTGACACCCCAAAATTATCAATCGATTAAAATTTTAATAGTTTTTGATTTGGGGAAAAATGGATACATATAAATTGTAAATTTAAAGTTGATATCTCATTTACTATAGAGCTCCATTTTACTTTTTTAACCCAAAAAATGTATAAAGGGGCCCATAGAATGTCAACACGCAACAAATCTTTGTGCAATGTTACGTTGCGCATCGTTTGCCGTGGCCCATACATTGACAGAGAAATGGCACAACGTATCATTCATAATCATACCCTTGGAAATATTGCGCAACTACCCCATACACTACACAACGCGTTGCACAAACGTTCCCGTTGTGAAAAAGATTTCAAACATTTTTTAAACTTGTCAAACATTTGCGTAACCCATCAAACACCGCCTTACACTGTCAAACAAATTGCGCAACACAGGCTGTTGCGCAATTGTTTGACAGTGTATGGGCCCCTTTACAATCAAAATCTTTTTTATAAACGTTGTTTTCTTTAGAAAGAACTATTCAATGAAACCCTTCTTTTCCCATATTTTTATTTTAAGTTACAATAAAAAAAGTAAAGGGATGGCACGGATGATGTGAATCACCCTGTATAAAAGTATTCGCGTAATGGTGAGTTCCACTCCCACTTGACCTCATGTTTCTTTCTAAAGACATTCATTCATCTTTTTCACCTTTTATTTATTTCTATTCAATGGGCATATCTGGAAGAGTCAAGTCAGTCACTGTCAATATCGAAATAGATTTATTATTTTTGTTTTTAACAAATTTCTCTCTCTCTGAGATAATCACAAAAGGGACTTTAATGAAAACTGACTGATTGTTTGAAACAAATCATATTCTATTGTCAGAATATTATTCGAAGTTTTCGCCATTCTGTCGTCTGGTTTAATTAATATATCCAATTACTTCAAACATAGTCCATTTTGATAGATTTATTTATGATAATATCTTCTTTCATAATTTATTACTTTTCCTATAAACTTTTTTCAAATGGAAAGTTCTTTTTATATAAATTAATCAATTGTATCTATGTCTACTTAATTTAAGTTTTGGTGAAATGAGCGACATTATAACTTTTCTTGATAACATCTCTTTTCACTTGTTATTGTTGTTGTAGTCTTGTTTATTCTAAATATAGTCGTTTAGGTTCTGGAAAATTGTATTCTCAATTTTAGTTCAAACCACTTGAAATGATCGATTAGGTTGTCTTCTCTGATTAACTTAATTGCAATTCAGAAATGAGTGATGAAGATATTAATACAAAATTCGTTAATAACAAACTCTTTTGATTCCTTGGTCCATTGTAGAAGCTTTTTCTAGCTTTCCCTTTATACAGTAGTGATCTGTACATTCGATAGAAGAACTCTCTGTTAGGGCTAGTTGTATGTCGGTTGGTAAACTTTTTTTAAACGTTGGCAAAGCTTAAAACCTTAGAATTCACCTTGTGCCCGGTGGGATGGCCAATCAGATGACGGAACTTTCATCTGATTGTCCATCTCACCGGGCACAAGGTGAATTCTAAGGCTTTACCCTTTACCAACGTTTAAAAAGAGTTTACCAACCGACATACAACTGGCCCTTAGTGTCGCTACAATATCTGTAGGAGCGTCATCCAGAATATTGTTGCTTAAAATAGAAACTTGAAACTTAATAAAGTATTGATTCAAATATTTCCAGTTAAATGGTTTGTTTTATAATTTATTATTTCATTATTAAGAAAAATCTATTATCTATGTTGGGGGAAATCACGAAAGTCTTGGATGGATAATTATAGTTACTATTGATAATTGTTATGAATAATCATTATTACACGCCAGAAGGATTGTATTTTCCTTCTCGAGAATTGAACTAGAGCCAATGGTTGTCCTACGAAGTAGGACCAATAGCAAATGTAAACAAAAATTCGTCAAAAATTTAAATATTAATCGTAACAATTTTACAGGCAAATTCTAAATTTAAACACACAGTAGATTTAAATAAAGTAAAATTGGTGAGTTTTTGAAATTCTTAAAATTTTCAAATCTCGATGGGCTGATGATAAAATTATATGTTTACATTGCCTATAGTAATAGAATTTTATTTCATTGAAAAACATTACGAGAGTTTCTTCTTCTGATCGGAGCTGTTATGATTAATTTTTATTAGGACCATTGGCCCGATTATGTGGCACTTGGGTTGGAAATAATACAGCCCTTTTGACACTTAATAAAACATAACTTGACATATCTTCCCTTCAGAGTAGTATATTAAAATAGAAGATACAAATATATTTTTTTTCTAACCCCGCCTCCCTCTCCCTCAATTTCGGATAAATGATTTTTGTCCCATTTATTTCACAGGGTGATAAAGAGTCACTGTACAAAATTTGGTTCATATCGGCCATAGATTTAATTAATTTAATTATTTTCTATTCAAAAGTCCCAAATGTCAAGTTTACATAAACAGATTTCATCCAAAATCGATTAGATTCTTCTGGTAGGTTTATATCGACTTGATATAAAATTACGATTTGAAATTTTTATTGGTTTTGGAGATTAGGTGCACATAACATTTTGCAGACTATAGATTCACTTAGGGGCCCACTAACAGACATTTCCAAATAATAAATAATTAATTTTCAATTAAATATCAATTTTAACATAGCTTACTATTTAATACTTTTTGTATATCTTAATGTGCGCCATTTACTGATTTTTTTTTATTATCAAAAACGAAAAAATACTTTTTTTAGAAATTTCCAAAAAAACAAGCAAAACAAAACATTTTTTTCTCTAACACTATTAGAATACTTGCCCATATTTCATATGGTATACTAACTAACAATTATCCATAACAACTAGGATTCAGTAAGATAGTCTCATGATTTTTCTAATGATATCAAAATCTACTACTTTCGATAAAATATACTTATATTTTCTATCTAGTCATATTGCTACTATTTGATTTTACATTTTTTTTTATATTTATGTACGGTAGGTGAATAAAATATTTCTTAAGCCGAGCAGCGTAAAACTTTTATTGTATTCACTGCTCTCTTAAAAAGTTTTTTGACTCTTGATTAAAGAAATTATCAATAGAATCATTTTATATTGCTTATTATTCTTCGAACTGAGAAATGCTGCTTTGAATGAATTTAGGAGGGAAATTAAAGAACAAGTCCTGAATTTATAGCAATACCCTTTCACAATTAGAGCTTTTATCTATATTCAAGTTGATTTTAAATTAATTTCCGGTTGTTTCAAGGGAATAGGTATATGTATAGGTTTATATATGTATTGACCATCGTTTACAGGAAATGAGTTAATTTAAATTATGGTTGATAAAATAAATACAACATTGAATCAATATCAAAAACAAAAACTTTTGATTAAATGTGTAGGCATGAGATGGAATTCATCAAATGAATATAACCCTGATTTTTTGTCAATTACTGATCTTTTTAAGGTTCCGTTCGTCTCCATTGTAGCTAATCGTAAACTAAATAATCAGTAAGTAAAATGTTTCACCTTAACCGCCACCTAACTCGTTATAAATTTTTGTAAACTAAATAAGATACAAACTTGAAAGTTACAAATTACCTGTATAACTAAATAATACCCGAAAGTGAAAATAACATTAAATTTGAATCGGATGAATCAGTTGATTTTATTTTTTGGTCCAAAATAAAAAAAAATATTTTTATTATGTGCTGTGAGAGGTATTCCTGTAAAGATATGTTTAATTTTAAATTAGGCTTAATTTTTTTAAAATATAGACCATTCTTCCTTTGTGAAAGACAAATAAGAAACATATTTGATATTTCAAGTATTTTAGAAGATATGATTTTTTTCTAGTAACTACCGGCTTCTGGGTGTGCCACAGTAGTAAATCCACAGAGCGACGTGTCATTCAGCTAGTAATACATATATATTAGGTACAGAACTCTTGAAATACGAGTTCAACTCGCACCAAAAGTCGAACAAGCGCTTTCGCCAACTCTTTTATCCCTATGGCCTCCAAAGACTGGAACTCGCTCTCTGCCACCATCTTTCCCGCGACTTATAACCTTCAGCTATTTAAGACCCATATCCACAGATACCTTCGACCCCCGCCCAACCCATAAAATTCTTTCTTCTTCTTTTCACGGTGGAGGGGCCAACCCAGGCACCTTTTTGGTGTAACTCCTTCTCTCATCATTATCATAAAAAAAAACTTGGACGACTTATTTAATTTCACTAAGTGAAGTTTTAGAATGATATTTCAAGAAATGTAGATAATTTGTGAAGTTTTCTATTAATTTTGATCAGTTCATTTCTCAACATTCAAATTTTTGAATATTAATTATAAGTATAGTTTTTCATCTTAAATATGCGTTTTTTGGTCAAGCGTAGTTTCGTTTCTTTATTCGGATTTGTTCAGACTCACTGTAATTGCAATGTTTTTTTTAAATTTTATAAGCATGAGAAATCGCTTAGATTGAAAAAAGAACTTGTCTCTTTGAAAAAATAACTATAAAACAGTTTAATGACAATGCATATTTATATTATGCATATGCAAATTTAAAAAACAGAATAAGCATTACAATTTCAGCGCACCTGATGAAGATCGAATAAAGAGACGAAACGTCGATTGACTAATTAAAAGGCGTTCTTATTAAACACGGTCCTTGTTCCCAATAACCTGTCTAATTAAATATTGTTATATACGATGAAATTTGAAATGTTTACTTTTTTATTTTAATGTTGGTTCAATATTAATTCGGAGTGAGCCAAAGTCCTGTGGTATGCACTAAACACTCCTGAAAATGTATATTTACAACCTTTTAAAACAAAATGCAAATAAATAAATTTACATTGAATTCAATTATAAATTTTTAATGTTATATTATTATTATTATTTTATTATTATTTAGTGAGTTTAAAGACGCATCGACTCCTAAGGTCATTAGCGAGATTTTTATTTACTTACACAGGGAAAGTCTATGAGTGATGAAGAAAACACGCCTGAATGTTTATATAGGTATACTAACTTTTGATTTAATGGATAGTAGTAGGGTATTCCGTTGTGGGTGTGTCTGAAGAATAAGAAGGGCTTGCCTGGGTTTTAAAGTTCATCGTCTAATCGACTTTCATCAGATCACAACCATAAAAAAAATGCAAAACAACACAGAACTATTTGATTCTGAAGCCTCAGGATTGGTTTTGTTATTATAATAAACCAAAAACATTTCCTAGCATCTCTCTCTCTCCCCGTTAGCTTTGAATATAAATAATATATTTATTATAATTAAATAATGAATGCCAATTAATATTCATATGATGTTATTTGTAATATTTGCGGCCGAATGAATGAATGACACAAGTTTAATGAATGCCGTTAATTAAATCCTAAAAGATTTTAGCTAAAATTAAAACAAAATTAAATTAAAAATTATAATGAGAAAAAATATATTATTTATTTTTAATATATTTAATATAATATGGATATATTTAATGAATATAAATGAAAGTGAATCAACTGTCACTTAATACTGATAAAACGATTTTCGTGATCTTTGGCTCTTATCGAGATAGAATACCTGTGGATATTAAATTGTATATTGATAGTAAAGAAATAAAAAGAGTTGACTATTGTAAATATTTGGGTATCTATATAGACTGTGATATGAGATGGAACTATCACAAAAAGCAAATTATCAAGAAAACCAGATATATAAATTTTGTATTATATAAGTTGTGTGCAATTGGATCCAAGGGCTATGAAGGTAATTTATTTTAAGAGTATAATAATTAACTATGGTATAATTGCGTGGGGGGGGGGGGGGTGCATATGATAATGCAATGAAACCACTTATCATTATACTGACTAGACTTATTCAAAAAATTAAGGTGCAACCGTTTTGTCTTTAGTATTGATAAATCTTTTATTGTTAACCCTGTTGTTTGTTATTATGATGTGTGTAAGATGATGTATAATGAACATAGTGACAGAGCTAGACATAGATCAATTTTCCTGCCAAAGATTAATAAGTCAATTACCCAAAAAAATGCCAATTTTGTGTTAATTAAATATTTGTGATATGTATGTAAATGTGTAATGTGAACTAATGGTTATGAATGTACACCATATTTCATTTATTGTAATTGTTTGTAAAATTAAATAATTATTAATTTTAATCCGGTCCTATGTACAGTTTACTTGTCAACCCTAAAGGACACGACATATTGTATGTTGTGTATTTTCTGGATAAATAAATAAATATATAAAATAAATATTATCTCCAATAATGATACCGTTAGACTTCTATACAATACTGGAATTGCTGTATATGAATAGTAATCAGCTTAAAGATGATTTGAACTTTACACTATTAGCAGAAGTGAAGAAGTTTACCAGAGAACATGAGATTTAGGTTAGGTTCTCGTTACTCTCCTCAGTAAGGCTATCCTCAGTCAGTTTCATTTACCACATTCATAAAATTAGTCAAGAATGGAATATAAAAGTAACAACCGTACCAATCAATGTAAGCACAACACCATTGCATTGGGATACTTACCATCTTATCTAGTGATTATTGGCAAATGAAAATTCTGCCTATATTGTTTTGAGAAATATTTAAGATTTAAGAACCCACACTTCCATGATTTCAGTCTTAACTTCACTGTGAGTTTAAATTTTTAGTTTCCCTAATCAATTCTTGTGAGTTTTTCTTTTTAAACAAATGTCAAAAATTAAATCCTCTACAATTTTGCTTCTAATGGAATTTGCAGTAGAGTAAACAGTTTAGGAGTTAAAATTAAATAATTTCTAGGGGGATTGATAAATAGAAAAAATATTTTTTAAATTTTTGACTCAGAATTTCTACAGCTAGAGAGGCTAAAATCTAATCAGTTCTCCACATTGAAAGACAAACACTTGTGAATCAGAACGGATATCATGGTTGACTTTTCTTCACGTTTAAGAAGAAGAAATTTAGCATAAAAATGAGGGAATTCAGTACTAGAGCCGAATGCCAGGTATGCTTCGCCCGCCGACACTGTCGAGTCCCTGTAATCCAGCGTCTTAGGGCCAGTTGTATGTCGGTTGGTAAACTCTTTCTAAACGTTGACAAAGGGCACAAGGTGAATTCTAAGGATTTAGTTGTCAACGTTTAAAAAGAGTTTACCTACCGACATACAACTGGCCCTTAGAGGCCAGAATAAAGAATCCTAGAGAGGTTAACCCGACCACTGCGATCGAACTAGCCAGAGGTCGGGAACCGCGCATTGTCTATCCTCCTGATTAAGCTCGAACCAAGTATGGAATGGGGGCCTCTCGGGGCATTGAAGTATAAATTCAATACTGGTAAATTATTTTATTTTTTGAAAAAATTTAAAAATTCTGTAGTAAACGAGTACAAATTTTCGTTACGTGAAAAAAATAAAATAATATATATAATAAAAATTTTTATACCTATATAATAACTACCTTATACATATTTTGGATTTTATTTCTGTGAATATTAAAATTTTTGATTTAAATCAAAATAGGCAGACTGAAACACACAACTTGGAAATTTTTATAAAGATTGCAAAAAATAAAATAAAGAAATATTTATACATAATTTAATAAGCACATTCTCTTCTCTTAGAAAAATGTTTGTTGATCAATTAATTAGAAAGTATATATAGTATATTGATTGTAAGTGAATAAGTAGGTAAGGAAGATTTTTAATTATCATTAGTCATCATGATTTAGAGAATATTTAATGACTTTTGTTGACTAAACTAAAATCAATACCAAATGAATTGATTGTAATATTTTATTCTCTCTTATTAACATACCAGCAAATCACTTTTTCCGTTTCTATTTATTTTTTATTTATTTTGAATAAATACATGAGACAATCAAAATCGGAATAAAATTCATGATATTTTTATTCCTTAAGGAAAATATATCGTGTGTTCACCACACAAAATACACTTAGATATAACATCCTCAACTTTGAAGTTATCTAATAAATTTTAAAGTAAAAACCCCAAAAGTAAAGGTATATGATAACCCATTTCAAACTAAAATCTTGCTGCATTAGAACAAATATAGTGTATTTCTTTTAGAAGGAGGAGAAATTAAATTTAAAATTTAATAGCTCTAAACTTATCCTTGCTGAGAAACATATTTCAACACTCAAAATTGTATTCCGATTATAATTTATGATTATTAAATATCATATAATTCTTGACAAGACCACCGATTTGAATAACTTTTAGAGGGATGAGAAAAATGAAAAATGCTTACTTACGATTCTCTTATTTCAACCATTGATGCACTTCTTCTAGACAATATTCTAGCTTAAATTACGATTTCGTTGCTTTGCAATTTGCCATTGTTGAATCAGGGGGTAAAATTATTAGAAAACTTCAAAACTTCAAAAGAAGACTTTTCATTATCAACGAACTGGAAATCATTTCATCTGTGAAGTTTGCTGCACATATATCTTACTAAGATGTCTGATCAACATGGAAGTCAGAGTTATCCAGCAGTTTGGCGTAAGACGGACAAGCTGGCCTTTTATTGTATTTATTTTACTTTTCCATACAGGATATAGTGAAGTAGTGTAAATATTGTGCATAAAAAAGTGTTTTTTGCTTTGTATTTTCGAAATATTAATATCTCAAAAACTGGAGAAACTATTTTGATAAACTAACTATAACTAACTATAACTATAACTATTTTGATAACTATTTTGATAAAACAAATTGAAAAACAAATTGAATGATTTCACGGTGTTAATTCTACAAGAAAATCATATACCTATAGTGAACATCAAAAAATGTATATTTAAGAGATATTTTATTTTGCCAATAAATCTGTAGCGCTTGATTGAGTGTGTGTGTTACCAAATTTTGGGTATGCTCTAGCTCAAAAAACATTGAAGAAATATCAAAACAAAATTTTATATTTATATATTTTATATTAAGATTAAAAGCTGATTAGATATAGATTGAAATCGAAACAAAAATTAGGGTGGATTTTAAAAATTTGAACCTATTGTCCGATTTGGATCACAGTTTATCTTTTAAGATCTTAGTAAACAATGCAAAAATCAGGGGGCAGGTGTATGGAAAACTGAAATCAAATTCAATATTTTTTCTTATGCATTCCATCTACAAAACACAGTTTAATAAAACACAAGTAAGAAAGGAAATCTAATAAATTTTGTAAATTTTCCGCAAAGCATAAACTTTTTGACTAGTTATTAGGTATTGTTACGATGGAGAGATTGCCAACTTTTAATCAACAATCCTTTGTTCGTTCGTTTGGAAATATTCATTAATGCATTTCACCATCTATGAATAGCATTCGCGAATTCAAAAGAAGCGATTTTGATTTGACTTATAAATAAGTAATTAATTAAAAAGCTTTAATAAAATGGAATATCAAAAGTCTTTTGTTTCATTCCCTTTTCTCATTTAACCTTTGACAATTTCCAAGTTGGATTGGAATGGAAATTAACCTCTCCTCTTCAACAAAAGAATAATAATAAAATAATGGTCTATCCTGCACATTGTGTTTTTCTAATGATTATAGCAAAATCGATGCCCCAGTTACGTGTCCTGTTCCTTCCATGAAAACATTCTTTTTGCACTAATCATTTCTCCAATAAAAGGGAAAAGTGTTAAGAATTTAAATTAGAGAGATCTCTATATTAATTATTGTATGCCCGGAATTAAAAGAGCATTTATAATTAAACAAAAGAAAGAAATGGGTTGGCAATAAATCTTTAAGAAAAATGATGAGAAAATTTACATGCTGACATTTTATGATATTATAATTCAATTGTTCGATAACATGAAAGTACGAGTATTACATATCGATCAGAAAAGCAATCACACAATTGCTATCGGAATGAGATGCAAATAGAAAGTATAATATGGCTATAATAGGAAATTTCCAAGCTCATCAATATAGACATAAGCCGGCTATTTCATTGAAATTTCTTCGTCAATAAATGCCTTCGAACGTGGATGTTTACTACCGAAAGTATTCTCTGAGGTTGGGGTCGCCAAACCGCTTTGGCCATCGACCCCTGCAAATGTTTTTTTAAATTTTTATTGGCCCACTGTATTTTATTCATGCGTTATAATAAGACATGCAATAAAGACGTATATTTGAGTTTTTAAATACGCATTTTGACGAAATTATTGATAATTTTGCAAAACAAAAAGTTCGTATGATTCAGCTAAAATAGCTTGGTAATTGTTTAATTTATAATATTATAAATTTACCTTTATATTATATTTATGGAACAAATAATCAAATATTTATATTTTCGATAATTTTTCAATTCCAAAAATTATTTAAATTCGCTGTTCGCTTTAGGTAAAAATTCATATTATGTTCATTATACAAGTATTATCAATATTTTTTTGTTAATTGATGTGTTTGATAATTTTTAACTTTACTTTGCAGAGGTCCCCCAAACTTTTTAGATAGATATAGGGTCACATGTGAACATTAAAAACTATGGGCGGGCCAGATATAACATATTATACGGAAATTATATTTATAATACGCTATTATATGGCATTAATATTTGAAATAGTGAATATTTGTGAATTAATTCTGCAGTAGCCGCGGCCCGGATGGAAAAGTTTCGAGGGCTGGTTTTGGTCCGCGGGCCTCAGTTTGGGGACCTCTGCTGTAGTGCAAGGATATCTAGTTTACTCGTGGAGGAAACGTGTGAATCACATGCTAATCCTTTGTCAAATTGTAAGAAACATCAGGGAGAATTTTCACAAATTTTCATTTTGGCTAGCTGATTTTCGCAGCAACATATTTGAAAGGGTTTAAAGTTTAAGTGTTCAAAATTTGCTCTAGATCTATCAAAAAGCTTAGGAGTAAAAAAGAGCTCTAAAATGGCTCGCTTTTTTTCAAAAAGTCTCTAAAAAAGTCAGTAGTTTTGTTGATAAATAGTCTCTTTATCAAGAAAATAGTAATATATTTAATAACTTGAAAATATTTATTAAGTATATTTGGGAGAATTAAATATTTTCATTGAAACGCCTGTAAATCAGCAACCTGCATCACGCATCTTAATTTTTCAGATTCAGGCTTTAACTTGTATTTTTAGTGGGAATTTTTGATGCCAATCCTTCAATTTAAGATTTTAAATATTATAGATACTTACAGTTTAAGTAAAAAGCGGCCAAGCATGAGAGGGACACCGTAGTTTTATAGTTTTCCACCCAAACTACTTTTGAATTTATTAATAAACTTTGAACTTATTTAATATAATAAATCTTGAAGATTTAATCTTTACGAAACTTATCTACTGATAAATGAATATAATAATTTACTCCAGAACTAAAACACTAGTCAAAAAGTATCTGCATCTTTTCCTGTAGTTTTAGTGAATTTAGATTTGGTACTGGTTTATTGTATTTGTCGTTATTTTTATTAAAAATAAAATAATTTATATAATACATATAATTATTTACACTAAATTTTAGGCAGCTATTTTTATTCTTTATACTATCACAATCTCTGACAAAAGAAGCAGCAATATCGCAACTTGTCTCAGGCGGTAATTTCTGTCGCGCCAGCCCTGCTTATTCACACATGGAGATGTAATGATACCCTTCTTTAATCCCATTCGATTTAAACCAGTGCTGTTCAACCCGTGGCCCAATATAAAGTAATAAAATTCCTTAAAACATTGTGATTTATATAATAATAATAATAATAATAAGATGTTTATTCATAATAATAAAAATACATTGAGATTTATACACAACAGTTTGGCCTGGTAATTTTTCTTTTTCTAAAACAAGAAATCTGAAAATTTACTGTGAAGCTTTCGAAAAATAAAAGTGCTAATTTTAAATTTTGAATCTAAAACTAGATTTCAAGATTTCCGAAAAAAATAATCATTATTTTGGTCTATTTTTGACTCCATTTTCAATAGAAATAAATTTTCTACTTGCAACTGTATGGTTGAATGTTCAAGAACAACAATTAGATACCGATCTGAAAGAAAAATTTAATATTGTTTCTTTATTAGAATTTTATATTAATTATCTAGCCATGATAAAATATAAACAATAAATACTAATAGATGATATCACTTTTTAACCGAATTTGAAAAAAAAGGAAGTTATCAATTCAACGGAATGTCTGTTTTTTTTTTTTTTTGTTTGAACATTTATTTTTCTTGACCATGTGGACCGATTTCGATTATTTTTTTGCATTGGGTTCAGTATAGGTGCCGATTGGTCCCGTATAAATTTCATTGGTATTGGACTTTTTTGTTATGTATGTTCAGGTTCACGCATAACTTCTTTGTTTATGGTCCGATTTCAATGATTATTTTTTTATTGGAAAGCAGGTGCCTTAGTGGTAGAACCATATTAATTTGGTCAAGTTCTGATAATATTATCAATGACAAAATAACCGAAATCTCCAATTCCTATGAGCAAATAATCAAAATTATAAAAATAAAAACTTAAATATATATATATATATATATATATATATATATATATATATATATAAAACAATCTTAAAACGTTCATCTAAAACCCGCTAACGTTTCGAGATAATTTCTCTATTTATGAATTGAATTTTATTATCAATTTCTGGGATGGAGAATGAATATGGAATTGGAATAATTATCGGAAAATGGGTTTTTTTTTATTTAATTAGTTTTTCCTCTTATTAAAAACAAGGACTAAAAATCAAGGACAGTCGATGGTGGAGAAGTAATCTCCGAAGTCGAAGCTCAAATACAATGTATACATTAATTCATGTAAAATAATTGGTTTAATAAATATCAATTTCTGATTCCTTCGCCCAAATCCTGCTCTTACCAGATGCATGCAAAATATTATCATATCACTATACTTAACATCACTAAAAAGAGAAAAATAAAAATAATTTTTAGAAAAAAAAACCGACTTCAAAAAAATTAAATGCGACAAATAAAATAATAAGAACTCAAAAATAAAATAAAATTCACTAAAAGGTATAAACTAATTATCTAATTTAGTTACAACTAAAAGAAGAAATTGTTACATGAAATTACTTTTTGAAGTCGGTTCCAAACAAACTATATATGCAAGCTTAGGCGATGTTGTCTTCATAACCCGCCAAACGTACTAAGTAAGATCCATCAAGTGCGATTCATAAAATGTATATGTTTGGCACCGACTTCAAAAAGTGATTTCATGTAACAATTTCATCGTTTAGTTGTAACTAAATTAGATAATTATTTTATACCTTTTAGTGAATTTTTTTTTTTTGAGTTCTTATTATATTTGTTGCATTTAATTTTTTTTTTCTAAAAATTATTTTTTGTATGTAGGTATTTATTTACATATACGAGAAGCTATTTACAAGTATAAAATTTACGAAAAGTAAAATTAGAAGCTCACTATGAGCTAAAAAAATAATAAAATTCTTATTTCTACATTATTAACTATCTTTTCGTTGTTTTTTTTTTTTACTTAGAGAAAGTGGTGTAGGTTTTAGGTGAAACATAATATTAATTATCTTTTTTAAATAAGGTATATCAATAGAATTATAATATTTTATCCGCGATCCGAGACATTTTTTTCTTCATATATGTAAGCCCAAATGTTGGACACCCCGGATCTAGGATCTGTAGATGTGCAAGCCTTATTATTTCCTTAGAAATTTAGTTTCAATAGGTACATGAAATGTTATATAAATGAGTAGTTGACTAGTTCAAAACCATTCGATTTTAATTTTTTTAATCATATTATATATGTTTTTTTTTTTTATTTTTTTTTTTATTTTTTTTTATAAATTTTATTAAACCAATTGATTTGTCACAAGTTGATTTTGAGAAAAAACTCAATCTTTCTTTCTCAAATAGATACTCAATTCTTTACAATTATTTTACATTAATTAATGTATACATTGTATTTTTTGCTTCGATTCCGGAGATAAAATCTCCACCATCGAGTGTCCTTATTCATCTTTAGTCTTTATTTTTAATAAGAGGAAAAATCTAATTAGATAAAAAAACCTCTTTTCCGATAATTATTTCAATTCCATTATTCCCCAATCAAGTCGATTGGTACTCCCTCTTGTATTATATATGTTTAAAATTTAAAATTAAATATTTCGAATTTCGGGTCAAACCGCTTGTGACTATTACAAGCTTTTGATGTTTTGTATATATCTAACGATTAGTTAATTTGTCTTTTTATTTTATCATACAAGATATGGTCAAGTATTGTAATCGTACATGAAAAGTGTTTATTTTTTGCTTCTTTTTTTCGAAATTTCTCAAAAACGGCTGGTGCAAATCAACCCAAAATTGAGGGCTGAAGGGGGGTTAAAATTTAAAATTATAATATTTTCAAACTAAAATAAGCTGACGTGTTCTGATGTGGCCATCCACTTGACTTAACCATACAACCTGCCCTCATTTATATTAATATTTAGTAAAATTATTTATAATCATGTAGAGAGGGGGTTAGTTTTTTGCATTTTTAATTTACAGTGAGCACACTGATTATGTATACAAAATTTGGCCGAGCTTGGTAAATGGCCAAGATTTTCATTTTGTGACCCCTCCGCCCCCCCCCCCCCACATTTTGGCGGTTAGATTTTGCATTTTTTAGACTTCTGGGAGTCGACTGGATTAAGTGTACAAAAAATTTGGTTGAGTTTGGCTCAAAATGACCTAGATTTTTAATTCTTAACCCCCCCCCCACCACCATCCACCTTAATTTTGAGTCGATATGCACCAAAAATCTAATCAGCTCTTAATTTCAATGGACCAAAACTTACGTGAAATTTGGTTTCGATATTCAAACTAGTTTTCTGAGCTAGCTCGTCCACAAAAAGGGTAACGCACAGACTAACAGACATTTTGACAAAACATTATCTCTATTAATATTATCTCGAAAAATACAATTTTTTCGATATTTCCCTATTAGAGGTTTTTGCAGAGCGAAATGCTAGCGTTTCGCTCAATTTTTACTTTATCCAATGCGAAGCATGGGGGAAAGTATTGTAATTTGTCCGCGGCAAGCGCGACTTCAAAGCGTCCACAGGTAAAGACTACGGAACCCATGGACTCAATTAAGGTCACAAATTGAAGTATTCAATTAGGTTAATTTTAGCACGGACGGTTTTGCCAAAAATTATCTGGGATCTCGTCCGTGAGGTACAAAAAGTGTTTGCTTACTTTTATCCAATGTAAAGCATGGGAGAAAGTATTAACGTTCGCGGCAAGCACTTCAAAGGGTCCTTCAGGTAAAGACTACGGAACCCATGGACTCACTCAAGGTCATAAATTTAAGTATTCACCAATTAGGTTAAATTTTAGCACGTGACGGTTTTGCCAAAAATTATCTGGGATCTCGTCCAGAGGCCAAAAAGTGTCATTTTTTACTTTATCCAATGCGAAGCATGGGAGAAAGTATTGGAATCGCTCTCGCGGCAAGCGCGACTTCAAAGGGTCCTCAGGTAAAGACTACGGAACCCATGGACTCAATTAAGGTCACAAATTGAAGTATTCAATGAGATTGAATTTTAGCACGTGACGGTTTTGCCAAAAATTACCTGGGATCTCGCCGAGAGGCCAAAAAGTGCCATTTTTTTTGGAAGTGCGTGCAGATGGATGGATGTATGTATGTGTGTTATCGTTTATTTCGTCCACGAATTTTTCCACACCGTTGCACCGAATGAATTGAAATTGAAAACCTACCAGTATTTTAACAAAATGAAGCGCTGATTAATTTTTGGTACATATCGGTCCACAAACATTAGTACTTTATTTCAGTACTTTTTTAGTTTTTTCTAAATATCTTGAAAATGACTTAACCAATTTTGATGAAATTCAATACTTTTTTAGTATTTTCTAAATATCTTGAAAATGACTTAACCAATTTTGATAAAATTTAATATCCTAATTAAGTACCTTTGGACCCACAAAAAAGGTTAAATAAAGTTTTTAGTAAAATTATATTTTAAAGTACTTTACTCTAGAACATATTAATATTTCAAATGAATTTGGATAAAGTTTAGCAACGATCCGTTGCAGTTTATTTTGGAAGTGCGTGGGGATGGATGTATGTATGTTATCGTTTTTTTCGTCCACGATTTTTTCCAAACCGTTGCACGGATTGAATTTAAATTGAAAACCTACAATTATTTTAACAAAATGAAGCGGTGATTAGTTTTTGGTACATATCGGTCCACAAACATTACTACTTTATTTCAGTACTTTTTTAGTTTTTTCTAAATATCTTGAAAATGACTTAACCAATTTTGATGAAATTTAATATCCTAATTGAGTATTTTAGGGACCATAAAAAAGGTTAAATAAAGTTTTGAGTAAAATTATATTTTAAAGTACTTTACTCTAGAGTAGATATAGAACTTTTTTTAATTTTTTATTTTTAATTTTTTTAAATTTATTCATTTGATCGTTTTAAGATAGCTCATTTAACCTAACTTAAGTAAGAATGAATAGGCTTCTCGCTGTGAAATGCTAAAAATTGGATAAAGTTTATCAACGATCCGTTGCAGTTTATTTTAATCGAAACAGATTCAGCCATTTTTGAGATAAAAAAAGAAGGAAAAAAAAACACTTTTTTCATTCACGATTACAATACTTGACCATACCCTCATCAGTTTTTACTTTTACATATAAATACTTTTACATATAAATATATTCTATATCACGTGGAATTCGTGTGGTAGCCACCCACGTTAGTTAATTTAACACATAACAAAAAATTAAATAAAAATAAATCTGTATGGTAAAGTAAAAACAAGAAAAATGAAATATATTATAAAATGAATCTATAATAACGAAAATATTTTTATTTAACCATACAGGGTATGGTCAAGTATTGTAATCGTGCATGAAAAAAGTGGTTTTTTCCTTCTTTTTTTCGAAATATCTCAAAAACCGCTGAAACTATTTTGATTAAAAAAATTGAGCAAAACCATGGCATTTCGCTATACAAAAAAGCTCTATAATAAGTGAACATCGAAAAAATTATATTTTTCGAGATAATAATTGTTTTGTCAAAATGTCTGTTAGTCTGTCTGGTTGTCTGGTTGTTAGTTAGTTAGTTAGTCTGTGAGTTACCAAATTTTTGTGAACGAGCTAGCTCAAAAACTAGTTTGAATATCGAAACCAAATTTCACACGTAGTTTCGGTCCATTGATATTAAGAGCTGATTAGATTTTGGTTCATATCGACCCAAAATTAAGAGGGGTGGAGGGGGGGTTAAAAATTAAAAATATAGTTCGTTTGAGCAAACTCAACCAAATTTTGTATACATAATCACTGGACCCCCAGAAATCTAAAAATGCAAAAACTAACCGCCCAAAATGGGGGTGGTGTCAAAAAATGAAAATCTTGGCCATTTACCAAACTCAACCAAATTTAGTATACATAATCAGGGTGCCCCTAGGAGTCTAAAAATGCAAAAACTAACCCCCCTCCTCTACATGATTATAAATAATTTTATTAAATATTAATATAAGTGAGGGGCCAGGTTGTATGGTAAAGTCAAGTGGATGGCCACATCATAACACGTCAGCTTATTTTTTCGGGCACCAAAATTAGGTGGAGAGGGGTCAAAAAATAAAAATCTTTGAGAAAACTCAACCAAATTTTGTATACATAATCAGTGGGCCCCTAGAACACTAAAAATGCAATGAAAAACCCCCCAAAATGGGTGGGGGGAGTCAAAAAATTAATAATAATTCTATCAAACTCAAACAGAGGTGTATTGTAAAGTCAAGTCGATGGCCACATCCGAACGTGTCAATTTATTTAATCATAGATGGACAGAACCGACCTAATTATAAATGATTATTTTAGGTTAAATTGAAAGTTTCTTTTTGCCGAGAGTAGCAGAATGTTTATAAATTGAAGGAGACAATAAAAGAGTGTGTTTTCTTCTTTAATTTATTTAAATCGATCAACACACTCTTTTATTGTCTCCTTCAATTTCATTTTAGGCGTGGAAATTAGGTAAAATAAGTAGTACACTAGCCAATCGCATGATTATGAATTAGTCTGGCTCCACCAAATAAGAATATTAAAAAAAATACACTAATTAGATTAATAGAAGTCGTAGACATATAAGGAGTCTTTATGCAAAACATTTTTTGCCACCCCTCCCTTTAAAAACAATTTTCATTTATCATTCCTTTTCTGAATCACTGACAGTGAATGGGCTGTGAGCTGAATAGCGACTGTTAATTAATATAAACTTAATTGATGATAATTATAGCTTACTTCTATGGTCATGTTGCTAGGTCATTTTGTTCTTTTAACATATGTTTGTTCACTTTATTTCGGTATGAAGAAAAATTAAGAATACTGAACTAAATTTAAAAATTATATTCATTTAATCTTTTAATAAATGGGCTTGTTGCTGTCTCGAGCTGCAGTGTATTGCATGGTAGTTAATGGATGCAACCGTTATTTGTTGGTCGTACAGCGAAATTACTCGCAGGTGCTCATGTCATTTCCTATTTTTAAACTATACTTAATGATTTTATTAATAGGGAAGCGGTACTAAATAGTGTTCGTATTAGGAAAAGTGTAAGGAGATAGTGAACAATTTTTAAAACTTTGAAGAATGTTAGTTCTTGATTATAAAAGTTTAAATTGCTGTTAAAGAAGACCTTTGTGATATTTCCAAATAGCTGCGACGACCCCTCCTCCCCCTTTTGGGTGGGTTTTTGATGAATTTCTTTAAACAAGAGTTGTCAGAAATCAGATCGTCTAAAACTTTGCTTATTACAGAATTTTCCGTAGTGTTAGTAATTTGAGTTCTTTGATCATTTCCTTAATGCCCTCCCCTACAAATAGGATGCGCAGTGGTAAACGCAATCGCTCCCAGGATCCAGACTTGCCGCATCCCTACCAAGCTTCAATAAGAAAAGGAATATCAAAAAATCAGCCATTCTAATATTCTTTCTCGAAAACGTTGATAGCTCTCGTACTATAGATGAATTGCCCCTGCACTTTGGCCAGTAATTTATACAGTATTTATATATCTTATTATATTGAAATTAGATTTTGCTTGAAATCGGATAAAAAATTAGGGGGAGAGGATTAAAATTTTGAACTCTTTGTCTGATTTAGACCAGTTTCTCAGATACTTTTTAGGTCCCTGTGAAACTAATGATTTTTATTTTTTAATTTTAATATACGAGGGGAACAGGTGTTTGATAAAGCCAAAGTTGGTCACGACACATTTTCTTTTATGGGGTTGCATATTTCAGAATGTACTAAGAAGCTAACTAGCCTCTGAACGGTTCTGGATACTTCTAAGGTTTTCTTAGTACTGGTAGATAATATCATTGATTTTCGACCGTTGGTAAAAACCAAGGGGTGAACCACGATTGGAATTTTGGAATTTGGAATTATTTTGGAATTGATTAGATAATGCCCCTTCATCTATTATCTTCTTCTTGGAAATGAAAGTGGAGGTAGATGTACACGATGTTAGGTCGCGGTTCACCCCTTGGTAAAAACTATTTTATAAAATATTCCATTCTCAAAAAAGACTGAACCAAAGCGATCAACGGATTTCTTTTGTTAATATTAAATAATTTTCTTGATTAAAATTCCACTTTAACTAACGTATGGTTATCATTATTTTAGTTTGAATAATTTTAATGAATTATGCATATAGAAAAAAAACTTAACTTATGTATTTTGTTGAAAAGTGTTTAAATTATTTATGAGAAAAGTTCGAAAAGATTATTTAATAAGAAGAGTTAAACAAAAAAAAAAAAAAAAATCAAATTCACTATATTAAACTTTTCTTTAAATTATAGAAAGAATTCTTCATGTCAAGTCGTGGCCTATATTGCCAAATACTGATAATTTTACTAACTACTCTCCCTTGGAGATACTCGTCATAACTAAATGCTGACTATTATTTTTAGTATTGGTATATATTGGCTACGTTTACGTTGATTTGATCAACGTATGTTAGCTTCGTTGCAATTGTAGTCTAACCGAATACTGGAGGAATAAACATTCTCGTTTCATTTTTGAAGTTTCGATCAATAATGGTAACCAAGTTAAATAAAAGAGTGTAAAAATTAAAAAAACAAGGTTTCTTGTAAACTCCAGGGGCCAACACTTGGCTAGCAAAAGAACTTCTGAAGGCGGGCGTTGCAGTTAGTATCAAGTAAACTAAAAATTGGTATGAACATACTATATATCTGTGCCAAGTTTCTAGCTGCAACATTTGGGGAGAAAGTACTGAGTCTTGAAATAGTTCTCAGTTTTTCCTTCAAATTTTACCACATTTTACTAAAATGGAATTTTGTCTGAATTTAATAAAAAAATTATATTTTATGAAGCATATGGAAGTCGTGAAAATTCCCTAAATTTGTGATACCATGTCCAAGAACAGATAAAAAGATTTTTTCTAGGACGGGTTGTACGGAGGAGCGTTTTGAAAGTTAAGGGGCTAAATAAATGAAGTTAGTTTTACGACAGAAGGGTGAGTGGAATAAAATCAAGAGCCTCGCACGCTTATCCGGCCGTTCTCCTGTTCCTGTTCCTCTTCTGCTTCTGAATCGATCGTGGCAAAACGTTCCAGCAACATGTGCACGCAGAGCCAGTGAGCGGTTCTTCTTGGTGCATGTAATGCAAATCAAACGGAAAAAACTCGCTCGTTGGGGACCCTTCCACCTTCGTTTCGGGGGGGGGGGGGGGGGGGGGCATTTGCGTTTGCTGGTGTCTCCCCGGGCAGTGAACCATGACTGGGGTGCACCTGCTTGCGTTACACATTCACAAATTTCCCTATTATAAGAACAGGTGTTGATGATGGAAAACGACTCGCCATGTGTGTGTCCAGAGAATCTAATGAAGATGCCACTTGCTTCGATAAGAATATTCAAATTTAGAATTTCAGTTAAGAAATAGAAACGAATATATTTAAACACTTGAATTTTTTCAACACTCGAGTGGGGGAACACTTTTGAGATATCATATTTCTCCTTAATAATGAGAGAATGAATGAATTTAAGCGATTTTTTCCAAAACCTTAAGATATTTTAAGTTAGTCCTGAAAGTAGACAAGTACCTTAAAATGATCTCTATATGGGTTCCCACGATTTTTGTTAAAGAGATATTTGCAGAAATATCTCATATGCACCCTATGATAAAAAAAAATTATTTTAGGCTCCACAAAAAATTAGACTTTCTCTTTAAAGTATATCCAATATAATAATATTATTTTAATTAAATATTCTGAATACTTATTATTATCATTTCCGTCCATAATTTGTATTAATTTGAAAGTTTATAATAAGAAAATAAGGACAAGTTTTTATGTGTGACAAAAAGTCAGCCAACGTTTCGTCGATTTTGCCGACTTCTTCAGGGCTTCAAATAGATTAAGTAAAATGATTCTATTCTATTGTTTTAAAACAGTGTTGCCTCATTCTATTTATGTTATTTCTGTTTTATCTAATATAATAATTGCTAATATAAAAAAAAGGAAAATTGTTTATGAATGTGCCAAATATTTTTGAAATTTATTATTCTAATGGTTTTCAATGGTAGCTAAGACAAAAAGAAAATTTAGACGAATGTGTGACGTGACTATTTGAAGCCCAGAAGAAGTCGGCAAAGTCGACGAAACGTTGGCTGATAAATAAAAAAGTCATATATAAAAAATTGTCCTTATTTGCCTATTATAAACTTTCAAATTCTGAATACTTATATATTCTGCTCGAAATGGTTTGTTGGCCAGTTGTATGTCGCAAAGTAAATGCTTTTTACCACTAACCAAGGGTAGATGGTGAATGGAGGATATATATATATATATATATAAAATTACTTAAAGTAGGGAATCATTGGTGTGTATGTCCCACTGGCACTTAGCCCTAAGTTTTATTTTATTATTATTATTTTTTTAATGCCCCAGTTTCTTTGATCCTCTTAAGCTGCCGCCTATAAAATTTAGTCTGAGGGGTTTTAGCAAGGTGATAGAATTGCCTTCTAATAAATTTAAAGACTAATATATAAAATATTTCTTGAAATACTCAAAAAAATCTGAATTTTTGAACCAGAAGTTTTGAAACTAGAAGGACAAAATTTAAGCGGTTCTTCATTTGTAAATATAAGATTTTTGGCTTCAGAACGAAATTTCTACGACTTTCTATTGTTATGGTAACCGTGAATACCTAACTATTACTAAAGTTTGCGGAATTTAACAGAATGAAATGTATTTATTTTTAACAGAATTCAAAAAAGGAGGAGGTTATCAATTCGACTGAATTTTTGTGTGTCTATGTTACCTGATATCTTCGCCAATTGTGAACCGATTTTGATGGGGTTTTTTGCATTGGGTTCAGTATAGTTTCCGATTGGTCCCGTTTTTTTTCATTGGTATTGGACCTTTTTTGTTATGTTTGCTCAGGCATAACTTCGTTGTTTATAAACCGATTTTGATGATTCCTTCTGTATTTGGATCAGTATAGCTCCAAAATAGTCAAGATATCTAAGTATTTATTTATTTATTTATTTATTTATTTATTATATGTATGTTCGGCGAGAACTTTTAGGCACGTGGACCGATTTTGATGATTCTTTTTTATTGGAAAGGGGGTACCTTAGGGGTGGTCCCATATTAATTTGGTCAAGTTCTGATGATATGATCAATGGCGAAATAACGTAAATCTCCAATTATTATGAGCACATAATCGAAATTATAATAAATAAAATCTTTTATAAAAACAATCTTAAAATATTCATTTAAAACCCGCAAACGTTTCGAGAGAATTTATATATTTATGAATTGAATTTTATTATCACTTTCTGATTCATTCGACCGACGCTTTCACTTACAAGATGCATGCAAGCTATTATATTAAGTCACTATTAATAACATCACTAAAAAGAGAAAAATAAAAATAATTTTTATAAAAAAAATAAAATAAAACCGACTTCAAAAAAATTAAATGCAACAAATAAAATAATAAGAACTCAAAAATCAAACAAAATGCACTAAAAGGCATAAAATAATTATCTAATTTAGTTACAACTAAACGACGAAATATTAACATGAAATCACTTTTTGAAGTCGGTGCCAAACAAACTATATAAGCGAGCTTACCCGTCAAACGTACTAAGATCTTTATATTTTTGGCACCGACTTCAAAAAATAATTTCATGTTAATATTCCGTCGTTTAGTTGTAACTAAATTAGATAATTATTTTATAACTTTTAATGTATTTTATTTGATTTATGAGTTATTATTATTTTATTTGTTGCATTTAATTTTTTTGAAGTCGGTTTTATTTATTTTTTTTTAAATATTTTTATTTAATTTCATTGAAATTGAGTAGGTAACAATTATTTTTATAGAGAAATGTTTGCGGAATTTAACAGAACTAAAACTAAAATCATCATCTTATTAAATGTTTTTCATCACTTTTGATTTCGGGTAAAATCTATATAATATCAGTGGCGGGGGCTGACTTTTCAACCAGGGTATGCTGTCCAAAAAATAAACCTTCATTAAAAAAAAAATTATTCTTCGCTCCTTTTTGAAAAATTTAACTTTAACTGCATCATAGAATTTTTCGTTATTTTTTTCTAATTTAATATTAGATTTTTTATAAATTGATATTTAAACAAATTGGATAATCTATATTCACTTCTTCTGGTGATGTTTCAATTCTTTTCATAGTTGAAAACTGACTGTCGCGCTCGTAGAAGGCATAATAGAAATTATATTAATTAAATCACGCATCAAAATAAATGTTTGCTCACTGTGCTTTAAAATGTATAAAATGCGGAGAAAAATATTTTTCAACCATGATTTGTTTTCTCTTTGTCTGTCTGAATTCCGATACCCACGATAACCCAAGAACGGAAAGTAAAAAAGTTCATTTGTATCAATACATAATAACTACTGATTAGATTTTGTAATATGGTATCTAGTTCAAAAGACAGAAAATATTTTTTAAATTATTCTACTGAGATTTTAAAAGGCTGTTATAATTAACATTATATAGTATAGCCATAAATGAACAATTTATATTTAAGTTTATTAATCATTACTAAGGCAGCTTTAGTGTACCGAGTTTTTAAAAAGTTTTCACTTCTTTTATTTATTATGCGGGTGAACGATTCTTTAATTAGAATCTGATCGATGAAAAACGACAAAGAGCGCGAATAGATTGATCTCTGTTTCTTTAAAGGTGTATTGCAACGATGCCAAATACAAGTTCAAACGTGTTTCAGAATATTTGAGATTAATTTCTTAATTACTATTATTCTAGGAATGGCCTTTTGCACTCGGGCCAAAACGATACTCGTTATAGAGAGAGAGAGAGAATATTCCATTGGACTTCATTTAAAGCAATATATTTGCCCAAAGATCTTTTAGTTCCTCTTTCAAGATTAATTTTTTTAATGCAATTTATAAATTTTAAATGAAAGTCAAGGGACGAGTACATGTAAATTAATTCACTTTTTAATCTCATAAAATCAAAGTATTTTCCAAAAAGAGAAACAAAGAGGTTGTCCTCTGCTTGGTGCAAATAAACATACACACATATATATCGAGATGATATATCTGTATATATATTATTTATTTGTTTGAGACTATAGTTTCGAAGACTTGGTCTTCATCATCAGTCTTTCTTCAATTATAAATGTTTTTCATGGAGTCAATATCATATGGATATTGAAAACTTGGTGTTCTTTCGTCACTGCTGGAAGGCTAGGAACTAATAAAAGCTGTGTGTATGTTTATTTGCATCAAGCAGAGGACAACCTCTTTGTTTCTCTTTGTGAATCAACAACTCTGCTACTCTCGACAAAACAAAAACTTTTCAATTATTTTCCAAAAGATAGTGGAAGTGATTAAAATAGGAAATCTGGAATATTTTTTTCATATTCTTTAAATTTGCTAACATTAAAAAACTCCGTAAATTTTAAACTTTATATAACTTTAAATAAATTAGTTGTATAGTATTTATTGAAAGTGTTTTTAAAATTTGACAAATTTTCAAGTATAACACGTATGAAAATTCTCCTGATATTTTGAATTTGCGGAATGCACCGGATCCATAGCATCCACCCGGTCCTCTCTTCGTCTGCTTTTTTAATGAGAATCATTTAGTCATTTAGTTAATATAAAATGGTTTTTGTTTAACCAAAATTTTGAAAGTTAAGCAAACAAAGGTAAAAATAATTAATATATATATTTTTTTTTTAATTAATAATTTCTGTGCCCAAAAGTATATTTCTGAATAAGTAGTCCGAACAGTCAGTTTGGAATTTGAGTAAAAATAATTAATTACAATTAATTCCCATTTTATTGCACAACATCAACCAATTTTACGGTTTAGAGAAGTTCATCGGCTTTTGTTTTCAATTCAAAATAAGCCATTAATAATAATTTTTGATACATATTATTAATAAATACATTTTCTCAGTCACCAGATTCTTTAAATATTTAATTAAATTAAAAAAAAACTTTGATTTCAATATGTTTTGTCCAATTCATTCGCTAATATATTTTTTTATAGGCGTGTCGACTACGGGGCACATTGACGTCTTTTGTTCAATTCAGATATAAAATAATAAATAAGACATTAATAATAAATCGCTTTCAAAAATTTTAATTATCTGATTTCATAGAAGTAGAACTATCAATATAATTCATCAATAGACCCTTTGATTGATTTGTACAAAATTTCGCCTATGCGCCCTATATGACCTTATAAAAATGTCTCATTATGTGATATTGATGGCAGACTAAAAGAGGAGGGGTTCAAAAATAGAAGAGAGGGGCCAAGTGTATGGTAAAGTCACGTTGATGGCCACATCATCTTATTTTGAATTTATTTTTGATCGCTGCCCAATATAATTTTTTCATTGTCATTGTAATTTTATTTTTTTCAGCCCCAAAATTTAGTTACGTGACAAAAATGGGGTGGTCGCTACCATTGGTGTAGTTAAGGAGTTTCTTAGTGGGGGGCAGCCGGCCAGCTGATTGTCACCACAAGGTTTCGATTTCGGTAATCAGATTAGATCAACTAACTTTTTAGTAGAAGTGACAAATTTTGGAAGTAACGAAATAATTAAATGAGAAATACATAAGTGATGAATAGTAATAATGGAGTTTCGATTATTATAGGGGGAAGAATGAGTTTTGTAGGGAGTATTTATCTCAATTTCCTCTTAAATTTCACCATTACTGCCTAACACTTTGAGGTAAACAAATTCATATAATGCCTTTTATTAAAGTACATTTAATATCCATCAGAAAAGTTAATGTAAGAGAAATTTCTAAAATCAATAGTTTACGAGTTAAGTAAATGTAAATATTTTTTAATATAAAAATTCAAGCCCAATGATTTGGCCAGGAAACTATTTGATTCATAAAATTTCGAATTTTTTTGATGATTAAGATTTCAATAAAAATTTTCACCTTAATAGGGACCACCCTTTATCTAAAACCGATTTTAGTTTTGTAAAATAATATAATATTTACTTTTCTCAAAAATTATTTATTTTTGAAATTTTAATGCTCCCTAGCTTCTGAAATAGTCAGACTCCTAATTATAGATTATGAACTTTCTTTTAGTAAATTAAAATATCAAAATGTTTTTTAATTAGAGTTTTTGAATATGTAGAATATCTAAGCCTCTGGAGCAGGATTTTCGAACTTTCCACGTAAATTTCACTATCACTGCCTAACCCTTTAAGGTACACAAATTTATGTAATGAACTTTATTAAAAACATTTAATTTAAAACAGACTATTTTCACAAAAAAAAGATGCTCAAAACTTTAATTAAAACAGAAAAGTTAATATGACTGAAATGTCTAAGATCAATAGTTTACGCGTTAAAAAATATTCCAATATTGTAGTGCGAATGGACTTGAATCAATAACATTTTTGTGGGGGGGTCGGGTAGGCTAGGCGGTAGCATGTCAGCCAGCTAACCAAGAGGACCCGAGTTCGAATCCGGCTCGAGGCATCCGGCTAAAATCTGACCCCCGAGGTAGAGACAAATTTAAAAATAAAAATAAATAGTATCGTAAATGGCTTATGGCTACCATGGCCGAAAAGCAAAAAAAAAAAAAAAATAACATTTTTGTTATAAGGTGTCTGATGGCGAGACATTCTTCGGATATAACAGACCAAAAGTATTATAATTAAGAAGAAATTGATTTTATTTCATCGATTTAATCTATCTGAAGGTTCATAGTATGTCTATTATATAAGAAAATAGCATTCTGATTAAAAGTTTTGTGGTTTAAAAGAAATTGAATGAAAAGATTCAATTTCTTCACTCTGGGAGCGAATCAACTAGAAATGCCCAAAATTTTTATTTATTTTCTTATAAGATATTTATTCGAATGTATTGAAATTTCATATATCTGTGTTATTTTCATTTATCTTTTATATCAAATAATTATTATTAGGAAATTTGAATTTTAAAGGGTAGTTTATTTGAAGCCTCATTTTAAAAAACGCTAATAACTTCGTTGAAAATTTTTTAAAAAATATAAAATTAATAGATATTATAAAAAACTTTTTTTTTTTGGCTTTTCGGCCTTTATAGCCATAAGCCTAATTACGATACTAGTTATATTATTTTAAAATTTGTCTCTACCCCCGGGGTCAACATAATGCCTTAGGATAATTTTATTATAGAAAGTTATTATACCAAACTTTTGGAATTTAATATTTTTCTAGATTATAACGGTGATTTGTATTTGGCATACTTACAATGCCTTAGCTCTTAAGAAAGGAGCTCATTTTATCCGCATTTTTTATTTTATTTTATCCAAGCATGGGGCAAGTATTGTAATCGGTCTCGCGGCAAGTGCACTTCAAAGGGTTCTCAGGTAAAGACTACGGAATCAAAAAGCTACAAGTTGTAGTACTCAATTAGGTTGAATTTTATCAAAAATTACATGGGGTCACGGCGGGAGGCCAAAAAGTTCGATTATTTCATTTAGTCTGTGCGGATGTATGTTATCGTTTTTTTCGTCCACTATTTTTTCCACACCGTTGCACCGATTGAAATGAAATTGAAAACCAAGCATTATTTTAACAAAATGAAACGCTGATTAGTTTTTGGAACATATCGGCTCACAAACATTAGTACTTTATTTCAGTACTTTTTTAGTTTTTTTTAAATATCTTGAAAATGTCTTAACCAATTTTGATGAAATTTAATACCCTTATTAAGACCCTGAGGACCACAAAAAAGGTTAAATAAAGTTTTTAGTAAAATTATATTTCAAAGTACTTTACTCTAGAGTAAGAGAGTACTTTTTTAAATTCTTTAAAATTTATTCATTTAATCGGTTTAATATAGCTCATATATCCTTGTTTAAGAAAGAATGGAAAGGCTTCTCTCTGTCAAATGATAAAATTTTGGGAGGACATTTTATAACAACTGCTACCATAGCAACTGCGTTGTTTTCTTATCCCTTATCTTTGCTGAAGACATGGAGGAATCGAGTTAAAATAAAAAATAGGCATCGATACACATCTAATACTTGAGGAATAACAATTCTTCATTGGATTTTTGACGTTTAGGTTATTATTGGTAAGCATTGCTGAAGACATGGAGGAATCGGCTTAATATCAAAAATAACGATAGATTTTTATCTAATATTAGAGGAATAACCTTATTGCATTCCATTTTTGATGTTTTGACTATTAATGGCAACCTCTACTGAAAACGTGGAAGAATCCACTTAAAATCAAAAATATTAAATTCTTTCACTCAAGGTTGAGTCGACCCTCCATGTCTGAAGAAGCAATGGTTACCAATAATATTTGAAACGTCAAAAATCCAATGCAGAATTGTTATTCCTCGAGTAGTAGTGAGAATCGACGGCATTTTTTATTGTAAGTCGATTCCTGCATGTCTTCAGCAATGGTTACCAATAATAACCGAAACTTTTAAAATCCAATGTAGAATGGTTATTCCTCAAGTATTAGATGAGAATCGATCACTATTTTTGAATTTAAGTCATGATGGAAGCAAATATCAAGCGATATCTTATTAATAATAAAGGAATAAACATATCAATTTTTCAAATGACTTTGGATAAAGTTTAGCACCGATCCGTTGAAGTTTATATTTTTTAGTAATTTTCCGTGATAAGATTATAATGAAAGAATAGCTCATCCGCACATTTATTAAACAATTAAAAAAAGTTAAAATTTATTTACCCAAGCCTATTCTAGAAAGGATAAAGGGACAATATTTTTATAATTAACAAATAATAAATCCGAAAAAATTGGGAAGCGTTGCGGGGTCGCGAAGTATTGAAGTTCTTCCACTGGCTCGACTGTATGTATCATTTATCTATTTATTAAACTTTAAATTGTAGGAAAAGTGAAACTTTTTCAAGTTTCGGTGTGCTGTTTACAGTTTCGTTGAATGAATAATTTGATGATAAATATCGTATCTAAATCTTATTTTCATTTCGATTTAATTTAAAAAACGCTATATTGTTTTGTCTGATATAAATCCATCAATTAGTTCTTATATATCTGAATATTCGATTATTATTATTATTTGAAATTTTTCAGACAAAAATAAATCTATAGTAAATTCGTAAAAAATGGATCAATGCATTTTTGTAAAAAGTAAAATATCAAGATAAAAATGAATTCATTTAAGAAGGGATAATGCTCCTACGCCACGGAAAATAAAACAGGAAAAATCAGCCTGGTTTGTTGCATAGTTGTTCAGGTGATATTTTTATACTTGAGAAAATAAACGCCCTGTTGATCAATTCGTAACCATTCACGATAAAAATATACGAAACCAAAAACCATGATTTGTAAACGCACTATTCTACAATTTCTTTTTAAAGTTAAGAAAGAATTAAACTTGTTTTTATATTCTTAAACGAACTGAACATATGGCGTATGAGTTCGAAGTTCAAATGAGAAATTAAAAAAATCGAGTTCAAGTCCCCTGGGTAAACATTGGTAAGCTGTTGAGAACACTTGGAATTAATTTAAAAGTTTTGTTTTGCCGAGAGTAGCAGAGTTGTTGAGTCATAAAAAGAAACAAAGATGTCCTCTTCTTGATGCAAATAAACATATTCATATATATCAAAAATAAATATATATATATATAATTTATATTTTTGAGACTATAGTTTCGAAGTGTTGGCTTTCATCATCAACTCGTATAATTATAAATATTATTTCTCATGGGGTCAGTATCGGGTGGATATTGAAAATCTGTTTACATAGCAGGCTAGCTAGAGCTAAACATATTTTCAATAATACTGACCTCATGAGAAATAATACTTATAATTAAAAAAAACTGATGATGAAGGCCAAGCATTTGAAAATTTAGTCTCAAACAAATAAATATAATATATATATATGTACCATACATATTTATTTTTTATATATACAGGGTGTCCCAAAAGACAAGGATCAAACGTGAACACGAGATCGGTGAGCTCAGGATTGTCCAAAATAAAAAAAATAAAAATTAAATAAATCTCTCTTAGTTATTGATAAATATTTTAATAAATTAAATTAGTTTTCATATTAAATTCTACCCTTTAGCCAATTAGGAATTGTTTATTTATTTATTTATTTATTTCAACTGCTAATGCCTGATAATTGTGTTTTGAAATTAGTTTCTTTCGCATAAAAATGCAAATATTATTTTTTGTTTAAATTTAGGGAACGAAGAAAAGATTATTTTTATTACAGACAAAAGCATCAGCCGGGGCTCGAACCCGGGATATTTGCATGTGTACTGCAATGCTTTGTCATAAGAGCTTTAGCTCCCATATCCACTAAGCTACTGATCCCTGAACCCAAACTAATACCCTTTTAATCCTCTCCTCGTTCATTTTTCGCAGCGTAGGCCTTGATTAATTAATTAAACAATTAAATATTCCAGCGCCTCCCAATCGATCGCAGACCCCAAAGATCGAAAATAATTTTCTCTTCACCCGGGGCGCGACCACAACGAGGCCGTGTAAAGACAATTTTTATAATTTATTTATTACAGTTTAAAGGGCGCCTCGACTGCGTGGTCATTTGCGCCACAGATATTTAATGCGCTATATTTTCAATTTTTAAATTTCTTTTACATGTTTGGTTTTATAGTTAATTAAAAGACAATTAATAACAAATTTAAATTTAGGGAATGAAGAAAAGGGGGGGGGGCGCTGGAATATTTAATTGTTTAATTAATGAATCAAGGCCTACGCTGCGAAAAATGAACGAGGAGAGGATTAAAAAAAAAAAAAGAAATTCCATAATTCATATAGACAAAGGGTATTAGTTTGGGTTCAGGGATCAGTTTTTTTTTTTTTTTTTTTTTTTTTAATAATGTCTTTTTTTATTGAGCGAATTTGATACAATATTTACAGAATGATCCCAAGACATGTGGGATTTAAATTTACAGAGTGGAAGAAAATCGTACATTGCCCTGCAAAGGGCATTCGCCGATATGGCTTATCTTAAATTTATTTATACAGTAATCATTTGGTAAGTTTTAGCCTATTGATTATTAGGTAGAGTATCGGGGGTTTTTTTGTTATTTTTATCTGGGAAAGTGCTCAGGAAATAAAAACCCAGTTTTTTTGGAATGTTTGAGAGAGGACCTTAGTGGGGATTTTTGGAAGGACGAAGGATGCGGGGAGGGGGTTATTAGGATGTGAGGTTATATTTTTTTTTTCTATAACTATTGTATTGTTATTATGCTATTTTTAACCTACATTATACAATTTTTACAATTTTTTTAGTTATCGAGCCACCAGTATTTTTTAACGTTCTCTGTTTCTTTCCTGTCCTTATCGGATATCGCTTTGTTGAACCGCCAAAATCTGTATAGATCCTGAACGTCCAGGTGAGGGTCGTATACGATTCTTTTGTCGTTTCTTGTTCGAAAAAAGTGGTAAATGATTGGAATATTGTTTTCATCTTGGATGTAGCCATTTGTATCGAGGAAGGGAAATGCTTCTGGTGGGACGTAGCCCGAGATCATCGTACTTCGTATGTACTCGTCATTTGGATATGCAGCCCCCGAAATTAGGCTATTTTCAGAGATATTATTAATTTGCGAATAGTGATTTCGAATTAGTTTTATGATAAAACAGTCGATTCTGTTGAGGTTGGCCGAATTGTATAATTTTGTATTGCTAATATATTTCTGAAAATTTGATTCCGGGGATCTGTAGGTACCCATGCAGGCCCTCAGGCATTTCCTCTCAAAGACTCTTAATAATTCCATTGTGCCGCAGCTCTGGTTAAACCAAATGCTACATCCATATGTTATTATTGGCCTAATTAATAAACTGTAACATTGAATTTTGATTTTTTTGTTCAGGTGTTGACAGTAGAATAGTCGTTTTTGGGACATAAAGGCCGCTCTGGCTTTTTGTAGTTGGATTTCTAGGTGTTTATTAAAGTGTAGGCGATCGTCTAAATGGATTCCTAAATATTTGACGAGTCTTTTGTGTGGGACGTTTTGGGAGTTAATTTTGATTTGGAAGTTTTTCCAGTTTTTTTTGGTATCGCGATTTGTATTTATAAGAGGTGGCCTGAAGAGAATTGTTTCGCATTTGTTTATGTTAATTGTGAGTTTCCATGTGTGGTAGTAAGAGTGAAGTAGTTAACTAGTGTTTCTAATTGTTTTTCTATTTCGCTTGGTTTTTTTCCAGCTATATAGACAATTAGATCGTCCGCAAAAGCCAGGGCGCTCTTGTTTGGGTCGGTGTTCAATCCAAATAAGTTCTGGGTTCAGGGATCAGTAGCTTAGTGGATATGGGAGCTAAAGCTCTTATGACAAAGCATTGCAGTAGACATGCAAAGATCCCGGGTTCGAGCCCCGGCTGATCCTTTTGTCTGTAATAAAAATAATCTTTTCTTCGTTCCCTAAATTTAAATTTGTTATTAATTGTCTTTACACGGCCTCGTTGTGGTCGCGCCCCGGGTGAAGAGAAAATTATTTTCGATCTTTGGGGTCTGCGATCGATTGGGAGGCGCTGGAATATTTAATTGATTATTTTTTGTTTTTTAAAAAAGTGGAATGTTTTATACCATTTTGAAATCTTGATTAAATGCGTCAATTTTTTAGATAATTTGCAATTATTGTTTGACACAGTTTTTTTTTAAGATATCAAGAGTCAAATTTGGCTGATTAAAATTTTTTGACACATGAATCTGACAAAAATATGTTTTTTCTCAAAAAGTATAATACTATTAGGGTCGGT
The DNA here is from genome assembly GCA_024734495.1 of Forficula auricularia. Classification (NCBI taxonomy): domain Eukaryota; kingdom Metazoa; phylum Arthropoda; class Insecta; order Dermaptera; family Forficulidae; genus Forficula; species Forficula auricularia. The sequence goes on along the minus strand of JALMQS010000030.1, from coordinate 9,843,248 downwards.
TGTATGTCGCAAAGTAAAAAGCATTTACTTTGCGACATACAACCGGCCCTTAGTTATTTTCTGTTTTGTGATCGATAGCAGTATTATTCAGGATTCCGTAACAAAAATTAGAATTATAAAATATGAAAATTCGTAGCCACAGCATTCAAATATTTAGAGCAGGGTAGCGATTTTCACGGTTTTCAAAAAAATGCCCATAACTCGAAAACTAAGACTTTTATTTAATTTTTTTTTTTATTTTGGACAATCCTGAACTCGCCTATCTCGTGTTCACGTTTGATCCTTGACTTTTGGGACACCCTGTATATGTGTTATGTTTATTTACATTAATCAGAAGACAACCTCTTTGTTTTTCTTTATAACACTTAGGCCCGGTTGTATGTCGCAAAGTAAATGCTTTTTACCACTAACCAAGGTAGATGGTAAATGGAGCCACTGGAATGGCCAATCAGATGACAGCCACTGAATTTGCCTGTCATCTGATTGGCCATCCCAGTGGCTCCATTTACCATCTACCTTTTTTTTTTTTTTTTTTTTAATGCAATCGAATGCAAGAAGGGGTGCACCAGTAAAGATGTAGCCCCTATGGATCTCGAAAGACCCTTGCATTACCGAAGAGAAGGGAAAGTTGATTAAGAGAGAGGATGTAGACGCAGGTGTCTATGCACCCTGGTTTTGAAGGTTTGAAGATCATAGGTGCTGGGAAAGCTAGAGGCTGGGAGAGAGTTCCAGTTCCTTGAAGTCATGGGGATATATGTATTCGCGAATGAAGTGGTCCGGCACTTTTCCAATTTGACAGCGAAAGAGTGTTGGGAGTCGGCAAAACGTGTGCTGCGTGCAAAGCATGCTTTGGGGGGAATTATTGATTTTATCTCGTCAGAGCACCTGCCGTGATAGTATCTATAGAAAAGGGAAAGGGCAGAGACATCTCTTCGATGAGCTAGCGAGTCGAGGGAGTCGGTGAGGGTAGAATCGTCAATTAGCCTGACGGCTCGTTTCTGAATTGCATCAAGGGTAGCAAGAGAATATTTTGAGGCTCCTCTCCATAGATGAGAGCCGTATTCGAGACAGGGGCGGATTTGGGCGAGAAGTTGGTGAGAAGTTGTGGGGGTTTGTAAAATCGCTTGGACCTGAATAAGAAGCCAATCTTCCTTGCTGCAGATTTCGCCACAGAGGAGATGTGTTCATTCCAAGACAGGTCAGATGCGACAGAGACGCCCAACATGGATAGGCTGTCACACATTTTCAGGGTGTTCGAATCGAAGTGAATATCAGGGAAATCTCTATTTTCGCGCCTAGAAATTAGACAACATTGAGTCTTATTTGAATTAAAGTTAACTAACCTTGGTTAGTGGTAAAAAGCATTTACTTTGCGACATACAACCGGGCCTAAGGGCCGGTTGTATGTCGGTTGGTAAACTCTTTTTAACCTTTGGCAAAAGGTAAATGGCTGCGATAGCCAATCAGATGAAAGTTCCTGTCATCTGATTGGCAGGCACTTTCATCTGATTGGCCATCCCAGTCATTTACCCTTTGCCAACGGTTAAAAAGAGTTTACCAACCGACATACAACCGGCCCTAAAGCCGCATTCACACTACCCTGACGACACGTGTTAACACGTCAGTGTCAGGCGGGGTGTGCACACTATGCTGACGTGTTAACTCGCCATTTGTTCTTTGGTTGCTTATACAGACAGGAATACATCGTTGCGAAATGAATAGGAGACTTTTGGATAGCTAATCCAAATGAATAAAAAATTGGAATTTAAATGATAATTGACTGCTTTATTAAATTTGATCTCCTATTCAAATAATAAAAAGGAAATCTAACTAATAATGATCATATTACAGAATTTTTAAATTCATTTACTTAAATATATTATTTGAATTCTTAAATTTGATACCTCATCATATTATTAATTATGAAAACTAAAATTCATAGATCATTAATATCTTTTAATATTAATATTATTATAAATATGAAATTTTATGTTATTCAAAAAATTATGGTGACTGAAATTCGTTATCGGTCAGGCTATTTACTCAAATAAATAAATTTTATTTTTGCTATTTAAAAAAAGGAAATTGGAAATAAAGAGAGGGTACGAACACCTGTTTCCAATTTTACATCACCCGTTTTCACCCCGCATTTTACAAGATCAATAACAAACTATTGTCGCCAGTTCCATAAAAACATAATTTGTAAAACTTAATAATTTTAAAGAAACAAATTTTTTGCTATTAAAATTTAAATGAAACACTAAATTTATAAATTATGTTTATAAGTATTTGAAATATTGATTAAATAAATCAAAGGGCATATCCTTGAAATAAATATGCTAATGTATATTACATGATATTTCCAGGAGTCCTCCAATCTTCTCCCACGCTTCATTGCGTACGTTTTTATTTCTATAATCCTTTTCGGATTGATCATATAAAATTGGGAATTTTTGACATCCTCGATAAGCTCTTCTTCCATGTTCATCATGGCTGACGGTCTGACGAGTTCTGACAATTTATATTTAGGGCTGAAACGTCAGCGAGCGAGCTATGTCGCGACTCGTCACAACACGACACGTCAGCCTAATGTGCACACTAATCATCCTAATTAAAATAATTGATTAATTTTTTTTTGCACTCGTCAGCTGACGTGTTAACACGTGTCGTTAGCGTAGTGTGAATGCGGCTATATAATTCCTTTTAATTTCATCAGACGTGATTGTAGCAAATTTCTTCAGTGCAGACTTTTCGTGCCCTAAGCAGGTGTATATTTTCTTTCATAATTATTCCGACTATCCATAGTGAAATTTAAAAAAAATTTTAAGGTACTATTTGGACTATTTGATCAACCAAAGAAAATCAATAGTCTTAATTTAAATGAAGTTTTTTCTTTTCTTCTTTCTTCTTTATGTTCTTATTTATCGTATATGGTATCGCCACGCCCCTGTGTATCCCTGCTTGTTGTCGTTTTCACTTGACTTTGAATGATGTTTTTCAATTGATTGGGAGACATTTAGGGCAAAAGATAATTTAAGAGAGTGGATGTGCCGAGTCAGGTGCAGCCAACAGACTGCAGACAACCTGCCTCTGCTTTTTCTGTAGGCGGCGATCAATTCCCTTTTAATAAATGGCTCTGCTTGGGATGTAGGCGAATTGAGGGCTCATGGTCAGAACACGACTCCGGGGACAGAGAGAGCCGACGAAATGAGAGCGATTGCCGAGAAAATCAGTTGCCATGAGAAATCTGAGCAATTTGTTTTTGTTAAAAGGCAAGCTCAAATAAAAATCGATAGGCACTCATTAGAGGAGATTAGAGGCAACTTTCTTCCCTCTTCAAATAAGAAGTAATTAAACTAATTAATTAGTTTTTATTCATTTATAAGCTCATTAAAGAAAATTTCCTGGAAATAAAGCTAAATTAAAATTTTCTATAGATACAGGTGTTTCAAATTTTAATTACTTACTGTATATTATGATTTGCAATGGATTAAAAACAAAAACGAAAAAAAATTACGAATAACACTGAGCTACTGAAGATAAGAAAAATAAATTAAAACGTTCTGATGTGGCCATCTACTTGACTTTACCATAAACTTCTGGTTGAGTTTGGTACAAGGGCCTAGATTTTCATTTTTTGACCCTACAAACCTCTCCCCATTTGGGGCGGTAAGTTTTTGAATTTTTAGTCTCCTGGTATCACACTGATTATGCAAAATTTGGTTTAATTTGGTCCAAGGGCCTAGATTTTCATTTTTTTACCCCGCCGTCCCCCCATTTTGGGCGGTTTGTTTTTACATTTTTAGTGTTCTGATTTTGTATACAAAATATGGTTGAATTTGGTCAAATGGCCTAGATTTTTATTTTTGACCCCCCCCCCCCACCCCCAACCACTAATTTTGACCCCAGAAAAAATATTTTCGTAATTATAGGCTCATTTTATAGTAAATTTCATTTTCTTTGTCTTTTTAGTTTGAAAATATTTTAATTTTAAATTTTAACCTTCCCCTTAATTTTGGATCGATATGCATCAAAATCTAATCAGCTCTTAATCTCTATCCACTGAAACTAAGTGTGAAATTTGGTTTTGATATTCGCACTAGTTTTTGAGCTAGCCCGTCCACAAAATTTGGTAACGCAAAGACTAACAACCTAACAGACTAACAGACTAACTAACAGACATTTTGATAAAACAGTTATCATCTGGAAAAATATTTTTTCGATATTCTCTTATTAGAGCTTAATTTTGTAGACCGAAATTCCATGGTTTCGACCAATTTTTTCTAATCAAAATAGTTTCAGCCGTTTTTGAGATATTTCGAAAAAAAGAAGCAAAAAAAAAACACTTTTTTCATGCACGATTATAATACTTGACCATACCGAGAATATGAATTGTCAATAATAGAATGGTTTTATTTAATAAGCTGAAACTTGGTACGCAACTATGTATTTGTTTCATTTTAGTGCGCCAAATTTTAGCTTTATATCTGAAAACGTTTCCTGTGAGTATAAATTGCCAATCTTAAATAATTTTATCTAATGAAACTCGATTCAATGTATTATAATAAGAAATTGATTTTATATCATCGATTTAATCTATCTGAAGGTTCACAGTATGTCTATTATATAAGAAAATAGCATTCTGATTAAAAGTTTTGTGGTTTAAAAGAAATTGAATGAAAAGATTCAATTTCCCGAGTAAAAATGAAAATTGATTTAAAAAAAATAAAATCGCTGCACCATAGCTGCACGACGCCCGCACTTCAAGCCCGGCATACCGCCGCACCACAGCCGTTTGCAATTATTTATGTATGTATTTTCAAATTACCTTGTACTAATTTTAGCTTTATACCTGAAAACATTTCGCGAAAATATATAGAATTTTTTGCATGATGTTATAAATAATTTCGGGAATTGACTTTTTTTCGGAAAATCGGGAATAGATATTTGTCCGGATTTCCCGGGAAATTGGGAACGAGAAATTCCGGGAGAGAAACGCTAGTCGAAACACACATTTAAATCTTCAATCACATTGTTTTAAGGGGTTACTGATAATCGTATGTATTAGGAACTTGTATTTAGTTATAATTGCTAGCTGCAAGGCCCGCCTTCGGCGGCCCTCTTGCTAGCCAGGGGAATTGCCCCCTAGACCGCCACCCCTCGACCCCCCCCCCCCCCGAAACCCACCCAGCACCCCCACACCCCACCATGCACCCGTGCCCAACCCCGCCCCTTACACCACCACCCCAATGTACAGACAAAACCTTAATTTTCTCTAGATAAGTTCATTTACATTGGTAACCATGACGACTGTTTTTGTTGGGGGACGGACATAGGTAGGTAGGTACAGAGGCAGGCACAAATGGCCTTTAGTAGTATAGGATTATTGACATAGGCTTGCTTACCTTATATCAACTCGTTGAAAAAACGAAAATCTTGAATAATTTCCAAACAAGTGATCAGAACTGCTCCGAACTTCAGTATGACAATGATAGCGATCTAGCGGAATAATTTATGCGTTTGCAGATTCTTGGTAGCATCGTAGGGGGGAAAATAGCTAGTAGCCATTTACTCCGCAGTGGCCACTATGCCCAGTGTCCACCCTTCCCTAGATAATAAACTTTTACAATCAACAATATGGAAGTTTGTAAATAGAAAAGAGCAAGTTAAATTGACCGATCTAAGGTTGGTCCATTGCGCGTTTGAGTGGCCTGCTCAATTTATGCAAGAGAACAAAAATGTCACTAATGACCTAAAAACAAATCCTCTGCAGAGAGAAAGGATGTGAAGAAATGTTATTTAAATACAATTTTTTATTAAAACAATCTGAAAACATTTATTAGAAATTCAAACGTTTCGAGAGAAATTACTCCTTTATCAATGGAAATTTGGAAAATAATTTCTCCTGAAACATTTAGATTTAATAAACATTTTGAGTTATTGAATAAAAGATTTCACTGTCGATGGTAAATAATGAATTGTTTTTATTTTAGGTTAAAATAAAATGAGAGTCTTCTGTTTTTTTAAATAAAAATAATTTTTTAATTATTTCTAGAGACTATTTCGAAGGCATGCTCATCAAATAAATATTTCAGTAGCCTATTGTTAAATTATTACAAATTGTTATACATTGAAAATTTCGAAAAATAAGTATAATGGCTTTTTTTCATGTTTCCTCTTGGGAGATTAGATTGCAAATTCCAAGAGGAAACATGAAGAAAAGACATTATATATTTTTCAAAATTTTCAATGTATAAATCTTAATTTGTAACTAATTTTTAACTAAATACTGAAATATTTGTGATAGATTGATGATGAAGGCAATGCCTTCGAAACTATAGTCTCTAGAAATAATTAAAAATTATTTTTATTTAAAAACAGAAGACTCTCTCATTTTATTTTTTAAACTAAAACATTTTGAGATTGTTTTATTAAAGAATTGTATTTTTAAATAACATTTCTTCAAATCCTTCCTTCCTGGAGTACTTTATTTTCCAATAAGTGACATTTTGTTTATAAAAAAATTGTATTTATTTAAATTAATACGAAAAAAATCAATAAATGAAATAGCTGTGATGAAAATGTTTAATTTTAGGAGAGAGTTAATTAATATATCGCTCATTTGCTGCAACACCGACATAATTCAAAAAGGGTGATTTCAGAGGACCAATTCAAACTTTTGTGTTGATATATTCATTAAAAATAACTTCGTTAATACTGTATTCTTTCAATAAATCATGCTGATAAGTTATTTTCCAAAGAGTGTATCAAGTTATTATACGCCAAAAATTGATTCTTTGGAAAATCATAGTTCTTGAGTTATGTCGCTGGCTGTTACAGCCAATGAGAATATAGGTAACTAAACCATAAT
>JALMQS010000030.1:9801370-9833069 GCA_024734495.1 Forficula auricularia | reverse complement strand
TAACTAAATACTGAAATATTTGTGATAGATTGATGATGAAGGCAATGCCTTCGAAACTATAGTCTCTAGAAATAATTAAAAATTATTTTATTTAAAAAACAGAAGACTCTCTCATTTTATTTTTTAACCTAAAACATTTTGAGATTGTTTTACTAAAGAATTGTATTTAAATAACATTTCTTCAAATCCTTCCTTCCTGGAGTACTTTATTTTCCAATAAGTGACATTTTGTTTATAAAAAAATTGTATTTATTTAAATTAATACGAAAAAAAATCAATAAATGAAATAGCTGTGATGAAAATGTTTAATTTTAGGAGAGAGGTTAATTAATATATCGCTCATTTGCTGCAACACCGACATAATTCAAAAAGGGTGATTTCCCAGGAGGACCAATTCAAACTTTTGTGTTGATATATTCATTAGAAAATAACTTCGTTAATACTGTATTCTTTCAATAAATCATGCTGATAAGTTATTTTCCAAAGAGTGTATCAAGTTATTATACGCTAAAAATTGATTCTTTGAAAATCATAGTTCTTGAGTTATGTCGCTGGCTGTTACAGCCAATGAGGAATATAGGTAACTAAACCATAATTTGAATCCTCATTCTTTAATTTTAATAAATATTTCGTCGGCTTAGATTGTAAAGCTTCTAACTCCATTTTTTATAATATATGACATATTAATACCATTCGAAAGATAAAGAGATGCAGCATCGTCCAATTAAAACTACTACTTAAAATTACGATGTAGAAAAAAATGTGAAAAATAGTTTTTTTCCATAATAACAATATTAAATTTTGTTTGTTTTTTCGGTATGATGAGCAAGAAAAAAATAACAGCTTATTAATAATAACCCTTTGTGCAAGATTTTAGCTTATTAGCTACAATCCTTTAAGAATCTATTCATTTAAGAATTTTATATTTTTCTGATTTTCCGCATTTTTCATTTAAGTGATCATATTTGTTGTTGATAAAGAGAAATAGTATTTGCAATTTTTATTTTATCCAATGCGAAGCATGGGGAACGTATTGTAATCGGTCTGCCGGCAAGCGCGACTTCAAAGGGTCCTCAGGTAAAGACTACGGAACCCATGGACTCAATTAAAGTCACAAATTGTAGTATTCAATTAGGTTGAATTTTAGCACGTGACGGTTTTGCCAAAAATTACATGGGGTCTCGTCGAGAGGCCAAAAAGTGCCATTTTTACTTTATTTCATTTAGTGCGTGCGGATGGATGGATGTATGGATGTATGTATGTATGTATGTTGTCGTTTTTTTGGCCCACGATTTTTTCCACACCGTTACACCGATTGAAATGAAATTGAAAACCTACCATTAGTTTAACAAAATGAAGCGCTGATTAGTTTTTGGTAAATATCGGCCAACAAACATTAGTACTTTATTTCAGTACTTTTTTAGTTTTTTCTAAATATCTTGAAAATGACTTAACCAATTTTTATGAAATTTAATATCCTAATTAATTACTCAACTACAAAAAAGGTTAAATAAAGTTTTTAGTAAAATTATATTTTAAGGCAATTTTTACTCTGAGTAAGATAGTACTTTTTTTTAATTTTTTAAATTCTTTACAATTTTATTCATTTGAAAGTTTTAATATAGCTCATTTAGCCTTGCTTAAGTAAGCATCATAGGCTTTCTGTGAAATACTAAAAAAATTGGGAGGAATTTTATGTGAACACATATAACCTGCGTTGTTTTCTTATCCGTTACCTTTGCTGAAGACATAGAGAAATCCACTTTAAACCAAAAATAGCGATTGATTCTATCTAGTACTTGAGGAATAATCATTCTATATTGATTTTTGACGTTTCGGTTTTTATTGGTAACTATTGCTGAAGACATAGAGAAATCGACTTTAAACCAAAATAGCGATTGATTCTCATCTAGTACTTGAGGAATAATCATTCTATATTGGATTTTTGACGTTTCGGTTTTTATTGGTAACTATTGCTGAAGACATAGAGAAATTGATTTTAACCAAAATAGCGATTGATTCTCATCTAGTACTTGAGGAATAATCATTCTATATTGGAGTTTTGGTCGTTTCGGTTTTTATTGGTAACCAATGCCGAAGACATGAAGGAATCGACTTAAAATCAAAAATAGCGATTGATTCTCATCTATTACTTGAGGAATAATAATTATACATTAGATTTTTGACGCTTCGATTATTATTGTTAAACATTGCTGAAGACATGGAGAATCTGGCTTAAAATCAAAAAATAACGATCGATTCTTGTCTAATACTAGAGGACTAACCTTATTGCATTCCATTTTTGATGTTTTGACTATTAATAGCAACCTCTACTGAAAACGTGGAAGAATCGACTTAAAATCAAAAAGACTAAATTCTTTTTTGAAACAACTCAGGCTTGAGCTTGGCTGTAGGGGCCAGTGAATCATCTGATACTTTTAATTATACTTTACCAGAAGACGATTCTAGCTCGAACGATGATAATGAGAATTTGATGTCTATAGATTGAAAAATAGTAAATATATTTAAAAAACTAGTTTTAAATATAAAGTAGAATTTATATGTTTAGATCTTTTATTTTTGGGTCCATTTGAAAGATCAGAAATTGCAAGTGATATCTGATTAATAATAAAGGAATAAACATATTAATATTTCAAATGAATTTGGATAAAGTTTAGCAACTATCCGTTGCAGTTTATTTTTTTCTAATTTTATGTTTAGTGGAAATTCAAAAATCGTGTATAATTATAAGTAAAAACGTCCTCCACAGCGTCATTGTAAAGTGAATTAAATTTTTAAAAATTCATCGATTCTACTTATTGAGATGTTTACATGGATACTCCCCGCTCATTATAAAATATATTTTTCGATATCTTAAAGACTTCTTTAAGCCAATAAGAGGTGAATACGGCATCTTCTAAAGCGAGAATGCTTCAGGGTCCACCATTCATAATAAAAAAAAAAATATTTTTTAGTTTTGACATCAGAAAAATTCATCTCATTCGCAAAATAATTAATAATTAATTTTAATACGATTACATAGCTAGTAAATTTTAAGTTTGTATATTCTTTGGTTTACGAGCTAAAATGTTCTGACAGAAGGACAAACAGATAGACGTGGTACAAAAACTAATTAATTTTAGTTTTGTACGGAACCCTAAAATAAATCGTTCTGTAATGCAAGGTCGCGTCACTTGATAGAAAAAACTTTTTATTAATATTTCTTTATTCGATTGCTTTAATCTGTATATATATTAAGTCTATTCAAAGCATAAGATAAGTCCCGACTAAAGTGGTACAATTTAATATAATGATGGGGATATTTTTAACTTCCCAATTGACTGTTGAAGCTGTGTGAGAAGCAGACATCGTTTCCAATTCAGATGTTCTTATTTTAAACTTGAACCGTTTTATCTCTGCATAGGTAGAGTTAACTGATAGGTTTCTCTCTCTCTCTGTAGGGGACAAAGCCACTCTCACTTGACAGTTATGAAAATGATTTCAATGGCAAACCAATTCTCCCACTTATTTTATATTAGAAGAAATAAATTCAAGATTAATTGCATAATAAGACAAAGAATTGAATTCACTCAATTTAAATTTTTTTTAATCCTATTTAGAAATGTCTAAAACATGGAGAAAAATCATTAATTAAGTTTAGGTCTTCTTCAATAACTCTCGACCTAACCTATAAAAATGGGACCCTCAAAATTTAGTTAGCTTTAATACAAAAAGACTCAATGTTGACTAATTTCTATGCGCGAAAATAAAAATTTCCCTGACATCCTCTTTGGTTCCAATACCCTGAAGATGTGTGACAGGGTGTTCATATTCTCAGTAGTATCTGACCTGTCATGAAATGCTTGACACATTTCTTCTGTGGCGAAATCTACAGCAAGGAAAATTGGCTTTGTATTCAGATCTAGAGGATTTTTCACACCCCTGCAGCTTCTCGGCCTCTAAAAGGCCCAAATAAAGATTTAGAACTCACTAAAAAAGTTTTCTTTTTATTACATTGATGAACTAAAATTATATACAGATTTATACTTTTTGGTGGTTCACTTATTCGTAAATGTCTGCAGTTTTATTTAATATCGAGAAACCATCTTGGAAAATATAGATAAGCGTTTCTAACTTCAGTTTAAAGCTAGAAAGCTAACATCTAGCCTTAGTTCCTACCATATTTAGGAAATAGGCCCAATTTTTTTTAATCAAACAATTATCTTGAATATAATTTAGGTTTATATTAAATTAAAAATATTTATATATATATAATAACTACCGGCATCGATTGAGCAATGGATAAGAGACTTATTTTCGTCTGTTCGAGTTTACTCGGGATCGAATCTCGCCTAAGTCAGAACAATTTTCATCTTACTAAATTCAAGGGAAAGCAATGGGAAACCACCCCTGTGAAAAATTTCTCCAGAAAAATTACAATGGAGACGTTACTCTCCATAGTAATCACCGACGTTTTGAATCGAGTACTTGAAGAAAAGGAAGAATATCTACTTATTAGTAAGATATATTAAATTTTGGGAATTAACATTTGAATGTAGGTACATGATACATATCTTTCTCAGCTATATGATTTTCGAAGTACATAGTCTATTCCTTTTAAATATATTATTGCAATCTATAAAAATAATTACAAAGAATTCATTATGTTTGAAAGTATATTATATCAATTAAACATATATGTTACTTTTAGCAGCCTTTTTTTTTTACTTATCTCTAATATGTAATGACTAATGAGCTAATGAGGAGAGTAATGCCATTACCATTAGTTCATGTTTTATGTTTTTTATTTGTTGCAATTTTTAAAATGAAATCCTAACAAAGAAAACGAGTCTGGTCGAAACCTTATTTGGGCGGAGGGGCAACGTCCCCCCCGAGGCACCCGATAAGGATACTGTCCAGTCCGATTTCCGGATAAGGAAACAGGCGTTCGCCGACTCTCCGTATTCATCAAGCCTTTCTCCTATCCTAATGAATCGAGTCATTTTTATATTCTCGTTAAGATATATTTAAATATTAGATAATATTTATGTATTAACCTTCAATGCAATTCCAAATATAGAGGAGAAAGGTTAGGATAAAATTATGAGAAAGCACTCAGTTTAATAATTGCAATAAAATAGAATTTATCATTTAATGAAATGAACTAAAAAAATATATTATTTATATTATTTCTATTGCTTTTATGCCTTTTTCCACGACAAAGGATGAATATATAAAAAATGTTATTCAAAAAAGTTAGTTTCTGCAACTTGGAACGGTAAGAAATCCAGACATTGGGACACACAAATGTTTGAAATTTAAAAAAAAATTTAAGTATAGAAAGAAAAAAAAATAATATAAAGTTTAAATAATAAATAAATAAAATATAAAAATTCAAGTAAATGTATACCTACGTATTCAGATAGACCCGTGAACTAATAATAATTATGAATTTAGAGATTTTAAATGTTAGAAGAATCCGAGTTTAATTTATTATTTATTTTACTGTCCTTATTTCTAATGCTTTCTAACTGTTTGAAAAATTCCCAAATCTACCCTATGATGTTGAAAAAAATAAGATTTTGTGTGTGCACTGGGCTATAAGTTCTAGAAAGAAGATTGTTATGATATAAATTACCTAAAAATAATGTTTACGAAATAGTAATTATTTTAAATGAAATTTATGATATTTTAAATGAGCTAAAGCAATCAAGATAATATATAAACTGTTGTAGTTAATGAGCTGAAATTCGACACCCAAGTTAGTAATTTTTCAGCAAGGTGGCTGTTCTTAAATACGTGAGGTTTTTAGTGGGGGGGGGGGGTAGAGCCAAATCTCACCCGTTTTTGGTTAGATATATCATTAGTTTTTGAAAAGTTTTATCCTTTAATTTATTTAAATAATTACATTTGAACATTTAGATTAAAAATTATTACACATTTCTCATAAAACATCTTTTAAAAACTCGGTTTTTCATAAATTTCACCCTTTCATTTCGGGTCCCGAAGAAGGGAAAATTTCGGTTATTCATTCAATTTCCTCCTTTATTAATGTGCCGAGCCTTACCAGTATCCCAAATTTCAGCATTCTAGTTGGATTGTATTTTCACTATATTATGTTAATTAAGCCTATAATAAATTTCACCCCTTGATTTTAGGTCCTGAAAAGGGGAAAGTTTCACTTTTTTGATTTTCCTTTAATTGTAGCGCAAATTCTACCAGTATGCCAAATTTCAGCATTCTAGGATCAGTGGAAGTACTCTAGGTTTTTGATATGTGAGTCAGTCAGTCAGTCAGTGATATAAGTCAGTGTTAAAAATGGCACTTTTCAGACATTAATAACTCAATAACTATAATAGGTTTATTCATTTGGGATTCTAGGTGTTCCAGTGGGCCTTATTAGATATGAAAAATTTCAAGTGCGTAGCTCTAATAGGTTTTGAGTTATGGGGAGGTCGAAAGTAGCTCGAAATGGTTCGTGGAAATATACACATGGACGGTGCGTCGCCCGTTCTTTTCCGAACTTGGCTGACATATTGCCGTGTGTCTAGATAGATAATTTATTAAATAAAATATTTTGAATATAAACTGAATATGCATGTAATATTTATCGGGGATAATAATGACCTTGCTAAATGTATAATTATTACTTTACCATACAGGGTATGGTCAAGTATTGTAATCGTGCATGAAAAAAGTGGTTTTTTCCTTCTTTTTTTTCGAAATATCTCAAAAAACGGCTTAAACTATTTCGATTAAAAAAATTAAGCAAAACCATGGCATTTCACTCTACAAAAAAGCCCTAATAAGTGAACATCGAAAAAATTATATTTTTAGAGATAATAATTTTTTTCTCAAAATGTCTGTTTGTCAGTATGTGCGTTATCAAATTTTGTGGACGAGCTAGCTCAAAAACTAGTGTGAATATCGAAACCAAATTTCACAGGTAGTTTTGGTCCATTGAGATTAAGAGCTGATTAGATTTTGGTGCTTATCGACCCAAAATTTAGGGGGTTGGAGAGGGGTTAAAAATTAAAAATCTAGGCCATTTGACCAAACTCAACCAAATTTTATATAAATAATCAGTGGGACCCCAGAAGTCTAAAAATGCAAAAACTAACCGCCCAAAATGGGGGGGGGGGGGGTGCTGGGTCAAAATATTAATATCTAGGCCATTTGACCAAACTCAATCAAATTTTGTATACATAATCAGTGGACCCCCAGAAGTCTAAAAATGCAAAAACTAACCACCCAAGGGGGTCAAAAATTAAAAATCTAGGATATTTGAGCAAACTCAACCAAATTTTGTATACATAATCAGTGGGACCCAAGAAGTCTAAAAATGCAAAAACTAACCCCCCCTCCCCTACATGATTATAAATAATTTTATTAAATATTAAATATAAGTGAGGGGCAAGGTTGTATGGTAAAGTCAAGTGGATGGCCACATCAGAACACGTCATCTTATTTTTCTTCAATAATCATCATACGATGATGATAAAAAAAGCGCCCTTTTATAATTATAAATATTTATTTTCAATAAATCATCAGCTCGCGTTCGCCTTAGTCTACAAGTACTGACATATGTTTTGCTGCAAGTTGTACAGATTGCCGTGGTCAGGCGTTATCAATGCTTATAAAAGCACCCATTCCTGTTTTTCTTATTTTTCTTTAATTTTATAATTATTTATTTATTTTTTCAAGCCTATATGATTTGCGATAATCAAAATAAAATTAATTTTCTGTTTTATGAAATACACAAGATATTTCTTAAAGTTTTCAGTACTCTAAGGAAATTAAATCAATAAAAAAATCAAATAGTATTCTTTGAAAGATTTTCTTTTGTCGAGAGTATCAGCGTTGTTGATTCATAAAGAGAAATCAATGAGGTTGTTCTCTGCTTGATGCAAATTAACATATACATATACATATATATACCAAATATAAATATGGATGGATGAATGGTAGGCAGCCCTAAAATAATTAAAAAATAAAATTCCTAATGAAATAAATTAATTGGAAAGTCATTTTTATCCTCTTAAAAACCGACATTTCGAAAGATCTTCTATCCTTCTTCAAAAATGACTTTATAATCAATTTATTTTATTCGGATTTTTATTTTTTCATTATTCTTGGGCTGCCTTCTATCAATTCCCCAACGTTATAATATATTATAGATATAAGTACATATGTATTTAAGAGATTATTAATCTAGAATTTTTATAGTGAAAACAAAGATTTAAGTATCTTTTTTGAAAAAAGATGGAAATTATTTCAAAAATCAACCCAGTATATAATATTATTTAATGAATTTAACTTTAAAGGACATCATAGATATTAGAGAAATGTTTTTACATTTAAGGGTTTGGCTACTGGCCCGGCAAGCTTAGTTAGCGCTCGGGTTCGATTCCTAAGGGGACGAACCTCTCTGATGTGCAATGTAAAAATATTTCTCTAATATCTATGATGTCCTTTAAAGTTAAATTCATTTAATAGAATTTTTATGTTGAAGTGCAAATTCATTTATTATGTCTTCTAAATCTAAAGTTTTGGCAATTTTTTTTTCAACATGAATTATACCTAAATCACATAATCTTTTGTTTAATTGTTCTAGGTAGGAGATTTAATTCTGATTTTAGTGATTCTAAGTGAATATCATAATTTTCGGAAATTTTTTGTAAAATATCGTGCCTACTTCAAAAAATTTTCACTAGATGGTAACAAACTATCTATATATCCATACCAAGTAATAGTTCGCTGTTAAATACATTTTGTAGTTTTGTTTTTTGTCAGGTAATACTGTAAGTACTTCTATTACATTTATCTAATTTTATACCTTCAACCTTCATTAAAATAGTCATTTAATGGATGCTCTTTATTCATCTTGAAATTCATTCACAGGACTCACACTACACTAAAAGACAAGTTAATAGAGTAAAGGGTGTGTAGTTTCACAGTGAATGAAATAAAACTCAAAGAGGTTTATACAAACTCAATATATTTCGGATTATTAGTCCATCATCAGGAGTTTACAAGACAATACTGTATTGTCTTGTAAACTCCTGATGATGGACTAATAATCCGAAATATATTGAGTTTGTATAAACCTCTTTGAGTTTTATTTCATTCACTGTGAAACTACACACCCTTTACTCTATTAACTAACATCATGTTTCACCTAAAACCTACACCACTTTCCATAAGTAAAACTAAAAGACAAGCCTATGCCACATGTTGGATTGAAAGAAATACTAATTATTTGATAATAGAAATAATAACGTATTTACACTAAAAATACGCATTTTGAAAAATCTCAAGTGAGATTAAGGGGGAGGGAGGGGTCGAGCTAAATCTCACGATATATCACAAAGGGGGGGGGAGGGGGGGTCGAAAAATTGCCAAAATCACCTCACGTAATTAAGGGACGCCTCCAAGTCATAACAAATCATTGAAATTTGCAAAGACCTTAGTAGTTAGTCTTGAACATTTTTTTACTTCCTTCTATATTAATTTTGTGGATCAAAATTCTCATGTCTGCTCTTGTTTATCGCAATTTGAACAGCTTTGATTTCGCCCACGAGTTCTGGTCTTAATTCATCATAATTACTGTAACGTAAATAAAATTTGAAACACCTGTAAATATTGTGAAAAGTAATGTAAAGTTTGTATAATGAGTTATACTTTTTCGCTAAATTTCAGTTTTCTATCTCTAATCTCAAACCATTCAATAACAACGATGTCTAAATTACCGAAATTTGCGGAAAGGTCACCGAGTTTTGGAAAAAGTTTTTCCTTTTACCCTCAATTTAATATCTTGAATCTTTAAAATAATTATTTCATTCCAATTCTCGTTTTGTTTATAGACGATTATTTAGCAATTTACATTTTCCTTGATACGAAATGCACGTGCGTGGGTTAAACCGTATATTTAAATTCTATAGGTACATAATGATAATTGAAAATAGGTAATATAAGAAAATAATAAAATAATACCTAAATCGAAAATAAATATATTCTCTTGTTATTTTAATACCGACTTATTTAAAATTTTAAGTTATTATTTATTTCTTTTTTCAGGGACTCCTACGTGATAGGACCTAGATTTTCAAGTGAACGGCACCCACGGGATCTCAGGAGAATAATGACAATGCTTTTTTTTCAATTTTCCTTTCTTTAACACCAGTTGGCCAACATCTAACTTTATGAAACGGCAATGTGCTAGCACCTAAAAGGCTACTACTCATATACCGTCATATAATCCCTAAATATAATTTTTTGGAAATTAAATATTTTATAATTTAAAAGCTTGTCATTTATTCCAAAAATATCAAATATGTTTTTGATGAGACTTGAACCATGGAAAAATGGTAAATTAAGGTTATACACCCTCTTCAGGGAATATAGGTACGCATGCTATCAGGAAGTTTTCCATGTACTTGCCCCGTGTAGCGCAGTCGATTTGCCCTGGATCAACTGAAAAAGTAATCCCTTATAAATAGAGGGAAATTGAAAGTATTTACATTTCTCATTGGGTGAAAAAATGCTAGAGTAAATTGTTTAATTTTATTTCTGAACAAAAAAATATAATTAAACGATTTGAAAAACAAATAGGTAAATAATAAATGCAGATTATAATTTTAATAAGAACGTAAGATAAAAAAGTTCATCTTGTATGAACGAGATTTTTATGTAGATTATAAAGAATGCGACTTTATGGTCTACGAGGAACTACCTAGTTAAAATTAGCACGATCACAATTTAAATTTAGAGTCAAAATAGATTGTTTTAACTTTTACGGGACGCACTCTTATCTAAAGGTTTGTTGGATTTGACAGTCAAAGAAACCACGCTGTTTGAATCGATATGGATAAACTGGTCCTAAAACGGTTAAAATAACTTTAAAATTAAAATGATTCGTGAAATGCAAAATAGCTTATTTCATAGACAATTTAATTCATACACTAAAAGTCCCATAAGCAACGGTGTTTTTGTCACTATGACAGCGAAAAAAGTTTACCCTAACTTTTCCAGCGACAAAACTGAACCTAGCTTTAAGATTCTAGTAGGCCTGCATCATCGGTGTCTAGCAACACTGACATGACAACCAACATTGTAAACAATTTTATGTCAAACTTGCATTGTATTAAAATGTCGAGATTTGGAGAGTCTTCGATTGGAGAAATTGAAAAAGCTATCAACAAAAATGTGCCTCAGAATACTGTGAATTCTACTACATCAATATGGAGACAGTTTACGCTGTTTTGCGTGGAAAAAAAATATGAATATATATGTCATTGGTTCCATTCGTACTACCATTCAGGAAACCGTTACTACCACCGCTCAAAATACCAGCATGCCGCAAACTATTAGCAAAAAACGTAGAAGTTCTGAAAATCAAGTTGTTTATAAGAATTGTATTTTTAACAATTGTACTTTTCCTCTAAATTAAATAAACTAATTTATGTCTTAATTTTGTTAATTTTGTGATTTACGTATTGATTCATTAAATTGTCTTACCGAATTACACTCAAGCTTTTTTTTGGGTCGAAGTAAACTTGATATTTTATAATTCGAGTTTTGTTGCCTTTGGGCAATTTAATTCAAAAAACTACCAGAAAAAATTACGAGTCCGTAGGACGAGTAATTTTTTCACAGGTAGTTTTTTTCGTTTAATTGCCAGGCAACAAAATTCTCATTAAAATGTCAAGTTTACTTCGGCAAAAAAAAAGCTCTCGTGTAATTATAAGTGATAATTGAGAAATTATCATATTCTTATTTCTTTAAAAGTTCATTTAAAAGTATTTCATCTTCAGTTTAATATTTTAGTAAATTTCCTACTACGGGAAAAAAATAAAGTGGACTTAAGATAAAGATAAAACATTGGAAATTTTCATCATCATTGAATATTCCGTCCTAAGACTGGTTTGAAGCAGCAACCCACCTTCACTCAACTCTTTCTATTTTTGATGATATCTCCTCGGGTAGAGCCGGAGTTCCGAGTGAGAGAGTTTATCTCCAGAAAATTTCACCCGAAGAGATAATATTATGTTGTGTATTCTAGGGGCGGTAATGTGATGGCTTCTTAAAGTCCTCTATATAGCATGATGCTGAAAGAGACCGCTAGCCCCCATTCAAGAAAAATTCGGAAATAAAATAGAAACTGGTATAGATGAAGTACAGGTTGGAACAAACTTCTCTCGCTAATAGGATTTGAGAGGAGTAAGAATTCGCGCAAGTAGGGTCCCTGTACTTTTACTAGATATCTCCTTAGCCGGGATCGTAAAAATGTTACCCACCTGCTCCGAAAACAAATATTTATGGAAGGAGAAGAAATAGAAATAGATAGATTAGAAGTTTAATTTTAGGTTAGAGTAAAAGTGAGAAGAGAAAAAAATTCATGGAATATGCCCCTACGTAGGATTACGACGTAGTTTCTAGTTTTGAGAAACTAGTACTCCGGGCTAATAAAATTTTACTCTAAAATAAATTTATATTTATTTTGAATATAATTCTCTTAAAATAACTCTGTCACCTGTAAACGTGGAGACCTCTGTTAAATAATAGTGATGTTCTGAATGGTGGTGAAGTTTCCTTTGATAAGATAGAATCTGAGTTTCAAACTCGATGGTAGCAAACTTTGTCTCACGGCAACTAATTCACGATTCAAATTAAAGGGCAACATTAATCACCTCTTAAATAATAAATACCGGGTGTTGATTCTCAAGTGCGGAATATTGCTAACTTTGCTATTATTAAAGATATCAATTAAATAGGTAATCGCAGTAAAGAAGACAGAAAAACTAATGAGAACTGCACTTGTAAGTTATTTTCAAAAAAATATATTTTTGAAATGGAACATCTTTTAGGTTTTTAGTGGAGAAAGGGAATATGGATGCCCTGGGTGCTAATTTTGGGGAGAGACGCCGCTAAGGCAAAATATTTTTGCATTTATTTCACTTAAATTAAATTGGCATTTTAATTTTATAATTTGTCTCATTATTGTTACATTAACAAAAAAGTTAGCATCAAAAAATAATTTTCTGATTTATTGAAAGTAATTTTTATATAAATTTCCAAGTTTTTACCCCTTGAGTAAATCCAGAGAATTCTGATGAAACATGATTAAAATGTGATTTTAGAAGTTTTTTCTTATTCCACACCAAATTTTAATTTTTTAAAAAACTTTTAGCAACGATTTAAGTCTTAAAACTAAATTTCATACCGAATTATATTATACATTAGGCTTGAAATGAAAGTGTTTCTCTAATTTTTAGTTTTAGTATGTCATTTCTATCTTTTCATAATATATTATATTACCTTAAAATGAAATCTCTTAGTTGCATTTTGCAGAAAAGTTTGCACCAATAAATTGTACTTGTATGTCAATTTTCAACATTCGAGCTCAAATAGTTTGTTTAAAAAATTGTTAAATCACTAAAATATGCGGAAAGCTTACTGAGCATTAAATAGCTTTTCATTTTATATTTATATTTATCACCTCTAAAATTTTTGTTATTTTTGTTATTTGGTTAAAAGATACAGGAGAAATGGCAGAACTCTATTTCTAATTGTCAATCTAGTTAATTTTTTAATTGAAAATCTAATCATTAATTCATATAACACGGGACTAAGAATAACAAAGAAAGAAATAAGGCAAAAAGTTAAATCCAACAGCACTTATTATTCATTGAATTCTGTCAAGTTACGCTTTCAGCCCTTGGGTTTTATACAATAAATATTAAATTAAGACTTGAATGACATTTTCCGTTTCGCAAAGTGGCAAAAATAGCTCGACTAATACCCCATTATGAATTAGCCCCGTTTTTATCTTGACTTACCATTTACTCATAGCAATCAAAAATTCTATATATGAATATATAGGATAAATACGATTATACTATATAATATTCATCTAGATTAATTTGTAACAACGCTTAGAGAAATTTCTCTAAAAAAATTAGGCTCTTGCCTAGAATCGAACCGACGAACTCTTGAACTATAGTCATTGGCTCTACCGATTAATCCATTGCGAATTAATATTTCTATCTTGATTTCTCTTACTAAAACTAGATAATTTTGATTTGGACTTTGTGTCGAGATAATATTGTATTCATTTGAACTCGAATGAAAAAACACCAATAGATTTTAAATTAAGAAACATTAGATATATATTAATTAACGAGGCAAATTTGAAATATAATTGTCAGCGCGGCTCCAATCGATTTTCATTAACCAGGCAAATTTGAAATTCTAATTTCTAATTTGGACTCGAATTTTGAAATGAAAGACTCCAATTCATTTTAAATTAAGAAACATTAAATATATTGATCATTATTCCCCCCCCCCCCCTCGCCACTCAAAAGTTAAAGAGGCGAAACTTTTAAGAGACGATGTATTTTTGGTAGTTTACGGGTATACATTTGGAGTGTGGTTTTTTAAGAGGAATAGAATTTTTGGACCGAGACGCTACCCGCCAGGGCACCAACCCGGAGGGTCGAGCTTCGAGGCCGTGCCGAAGGCACGCACGAAAAGCTCGCTATGTATTATGTATTAATTGAAAAGTTTTTATTTTGCCGAGAGTAGCAGAGTTGTTGATTCATAAAGAGAAACAAAGAGGTTGTCCTCTGCTTGATGCAAATAAACATACACAGATATATATCAAAAATATATATTTGTGTATATATAGAATCTGGCCACCGAGCGATGCTCGGTAACTTTTTGCTTCAGTTAAAGGCTATATATTAATCCCCGAACCCCCCCTCGCCCCTAGGACCCCTATCACTTCACCCCACCTCGACCTACACCTACACCCCACCCTAATTCCGCCCCCCGAAACCACTCTCTCCCGCACCCCTCTACCACTGCACCCCCACAGTCACCTCCACCCCGCCCCCTCCTCCTCACCCAGTTTTTGAATTTCAAGCCTTCTAGTGGCCCACAGATTATGTGTATATAGACATAGTTATATAAATAAATACCGTATAATTATTTTTTTTAATTAAATAACAATTTTTGAGTTATAAATTTTATTAAACCAATTATTTTACATTAATTAATGTATACATTGTATTTTTTTGCTTCGATTCCGGAGATTACTTCTCCACCATCGAGTGTCCTTATTCATCTTTAGTCCTTGTTTTTAATAAGAGGAAAAATCTAATTAGATAAAAAACCTCTTTTCCGATAATTATTTCAATTCCATTATTCCCCAATCAAGTCGATTGGTTATCACCCTCTCAATCATCTCCTCTCTATCAACAATTTTTGAGTTTATCAATTAAATTGCCTAATTCAAATATAGAAAAAATTCGTTTGTAGGATTTAAAACTCGTTTTTTAATTAATTAATTTGCCTAACTTTTAATTAATATATATGTAAATTTGAAACCAGCGCAAAGGCCATCAGCGCTAGCAGCGACCTCAACGGGCAGAGGAGAACAGAAGACAGAAGACCCCTCATTCATTATATAGAATTTATTAAATAAACATTAGAATAATATTTCTATGTAAAATATATAATTATATAATTCATTTACTTAAAGAATAACTAAGGACTTTAAATTTTGATTCTCCTTTTTAGGTGAATATGCTTGTCACTTTAACCATGAATTATATTTGTAAATAAGCTTATTTTAATTATTAAACTCCTTTTTAGCCGAATCAATTTTTATTTACCAAAGGAAAATCCTGAGACAAAACATTATTACATATATAAAAATATTTGTAATGATGATGAAATTAGTGGAATTTAAAATTGAAAAACCAATTGATTATTAAAAGGAAATTGAATAAAAATATAATTATACATTTTTATCGAGATAACCACATGTGAATAATTATTTCAATTAACAAAATACCCATCAAAAACAACTTAGCCGAAGATGAGACCGTGACAGATCGAATGTCCAATATAAAACCCTCCTAACCAGTGAATTTCATCCAAATCGTTAGAGCCGTATACTGTATATATATTATGCATTATTTAAATTTTTTACTTTACCATACGGGGTATGATGAAATATTGCAATGCATAAAAACCCGTTTTTTTGCTGTGTATTTTTGAAAAAGGTTAAAACTATTTTATTAAAAAATTCACCAAATTCTCGACGATTCGGTCTACATTAAAACCATGAAAATTCTTGAGTTAAAGCTCGAAATCTAATTGGTTTTTTGTTTTGAAAATGTAAACATTCTCTCCTCATAACAAGTCTTTTTGAGCAGAGTGGGTGGAGTTAATAACTTTGGCCTGAGTAATGCTCTGCTCATTTAAGTTATTTCAAATTAGAAATTGACCTTCCCAAAGAGCAATAAAAATTTAATAACTCGATGTTTAATTCATAAGCAGACCTTTTATAATAAAAGTAAATAATGGACTGATGTGGTCGTTTAGCAAGAAGAGATCATTATGCACTTAAATGCGAATATATAATAAACATTTCCTATATAGAGAAGAGAGTAATAACAGTGAATGATAGCGGCGGTTTAATTAAAGATTTCATGGTTAGAGCCATTTTTTATGATTTAAATAATGGTGGAATGGTAAAAGAGTATTTGGCAGATAATTCTATTCAGTCTGATGAGACATGAAATAGCGACCTCCGGACCTAAAGCTGTATCTGTTATTATTTTGTTATGATTTAGATTTAGACAATACACTCTGTAGTTAAAAAATTAATTGAATTTTCAATGAAAGCATATACAAAGCTGCTGTCAATTTGTGTAAATTTTGTAATGAAAATATAAAGGCTCGAGAAATAGGAACATAATGAAAGTAAATCATATAAAAAAGCCATTATATTTTATTTTTAATTCAACTGAAAGGGGGTTGACATTGCGAGCAATTCAAAAACGAGTAATAAAATCTCTAAAGGAATATTATTATTGCTTTTACTGGCTCAAATTATGAATTTGAGTTTAATGTTTCACATAATTTACAATCGAAAATTCAAATTAATAAGATATTCTGTAATGTTTTTAGAGTATTTCTTCCAATTTTTTATCTTACACCATATTGTCTTCACCATTATTTAATTAAGTCCATAATTTTTAAGATTCTGTAAAAAAGTAAAATTGAACCCTATTACTGTAGCTAACAATGCCTATCAGAGCATTGTAGTTAATAAACTAAATAAGATATAAATTATAATTCTCAAGTTATAAACATATATTCATTTTCACCCAAAAATTCGTATTAAAATTTTAATGAGATCATTATTTTGGAGGGACTCAAATTTTAAATATTTTTATTTCGACCCTTCTTTCCAAATTAAGCATTCAATTACAATTTTATTACGATTTTTGATTATCGAATAAATAAATACATATAACTTCTAAATTTAAAGTATTTACCCTGTTTCGTTTAAGATCTACAATGCTCCGACAGTCAAACCCTGTAACGATAATAATAGGGCGCAGTTTTACTTTTTAAAAGGAACCCTAAAAATGGTTGAATTCATTATTTTGACTGATATTCTCTAAAATAAAAAAAAAAAATACTTATATTATTATTATTATTGAACTGAGAACTTAATGGAAGACAGTTCAGGAATAATGAATAATATTTCCAATATAATGGTATTTATTGGAAGGTTTTCTCTTTAGAGCATTTGAACCGACGTTTCAGAGGATCTACCCTCCTTCTTCAGGGTTCAAAGGGTCAATGAAGGAAGCATGTAATATTTTTCCTTCTTGTCTCCTTTTTCTCTGCTCGTTGGTGTTGAGAAAATATTTTTAGTCTTTACATCAATAGAATAGATACACTATGGAAAGACTAAATCCATAGGGTAGGTATAATGATGATGTAAAGACTAAAAATATTTTCTCAACACCAACGAGCAGTGAAAAAGGAGATAAGAAGGAAACATTTTACATGCTTCCTTCATTGACCATTTGAACCCTGAAGAAGGACAGGATATCCTCCAAAACGTCGATTCAAAAGCTGTAAAGAGAAAACCTTCCACTAAATACTCTTTTATTGGAAATAATATTTTTTATTCCTAAACTGTCTTCCATTAAATCCTCAGCTATAAATCTACCAGCCGTCTCCGAAAAAAAAATTATAATATAGGTACAAGGTACATATTATTATTGAATATTAATATACTACAAATCTAGCTAGAAATTTCTCTTGGTAAACGAGGGGAAGTTGTTGAAGGGTGGTTGCTATGGATTC
Organism: Forficula auricularia; assembly: GCA_024734495.1. Lineage (NCBI taxonomy): Eukaryota > Metazoa > Arthropoda > Insecta > Dermaptera > Forficulidae > Forficula > Forficula auricularia. Next base: position 9,814,898 of record JALMQS010000030.1, on the reverse strand, counting down.
GAGCCAACCAGCCAATTCCAGTTGCTGTCAATCCTAGTGTGTTCAGTGCATAGTGACCCAACAATAATTTGCAATTGAAATTAGTGGATAGAAGTTAATTATTCAAAAGCCATTTTGAAATATATTTTCTAATTAAAAGGTAAGTTTCAAATTAAACCTCGGATTTTAGTTTGTAATTCATTTTAAAGTTCTAATTACCGATAAGGTGAGAATTCATTTGTTATAAGAAAAATTAATGAGATTAGCATTCTATTGCATTTGAGATTTGAATAAATGCACATTTTTTTTAAAATTCGAAACACTATACCTATGGTATGACCATTTGTCCAAATTTTGAAAATTAATTAGTGAAATTATAAGAAAAAGAGGTTAAGATCTTTTAATGAAATTTAGTGGTTAATTAAATTTCGTCACCCTTATGCCAAAAACCACGAATGTGCAAAAACCTTGATTTGAATTAATATTAATTGAAAATTTTGTTGAAAATAGCATTACCACATGAATATAGACCTCAAGTTTGAGGTTTATTTAATCATTTTATTATACATTCGAGTCTAAAGTTTTCCAAAAATTCGAATGGAAAATGGCATTAGTGAAAAATAATAAAATTTACACATTCGTGGTCTTGGCATAAGGGTTATGATTTCTCAGATAGATTCTGAACTTATAGGATTGACGATGGCCTGGCTGTTTTTTGACTCATAGATCCGATTTACATGCTAATTTATGATTAAGCAGAGGACAATCTTATTAATTTTTCTAATAAATACATTGGTATGATATATGGTAACAGCGGTGTCCACAGGGAGGAGGTGTTAAAACGCATATTTAACAATTTGAAATTTCTGGGAGGGGGGAGGGGGGGTTGATAATTGTTTCAAAATTAGCATTAGGTATATTAAAAATAAAAACGGTCAATTTTTATAACTTCAACAAAAAGAAATAAAAGCCTCTTGTAATTTATTAAAAGTTAATACATATAATATAGATACTGTATAACTAGTAGGGCCAAAGTTGTAATTACAGTTACCGAAATACAGCAATACCATTTCCTCGGGAAGAAAATTTTTCACAAAGAGAAACAAAGAGGTTGTCCTCTGCTTGATGCAAATAAACATACACACATATATATCGAAATTATATATGTGTGTATGTTTATTTGCATCAAGCAGAGGATAACCTATTTAATTGAAAAGTTTTTGTTTTGCCGAGAGTAGCAGAGTTGTTGAATCAAAAAGAGAAACAAAGAGGTTGTCTTCTGCTTGATGCAAATAAACATACACACCTATATATCAAAATGATATATCTGTATATATATATATTATTTATTTGTTTGAGACTATAGTTTCGTAGGCTTGTCTCTCATCATCAGTCTTTTTAATTATAAATATTATTTTTTCATTAAAACAGCATCTCGTGGATGTTGATTTGCATCAATCAGAAGACAACCTCTTTGTTTCTCTGTGTGATAACATATTTGTTTCTCTTTGTGAATCAACAACTCTACTACTCTCGGCAAAACAAAAACGTTTCAATTAAGAAGATTTTTTTTCTTTTTAATGATATTGATTAGAGAAGGAGTTGCACCAAGGAGGTGCATCCCCTAAAGGCCTAGGTTGGCCCCTCCATCGTGAAAAGAAGAAGAAGAGGGGATTTTATGGTCTGGGTAGGAGTCGAAGGTATCTGTGGGTGCGGGTCTTAAACAACTGAAAGTTTTATAGAAGGCTTACTGTTATTCCCCTATTATCAATTTCTAAGGGGTTACTTTTCATGAAACTATGGGGGGGGGGGGGGGGTGAGTTATGAAGGAATGATGGGTATTTAAAATTATTGAAATTTATTGACATCTACCTACTGTAAAATAAGATAATCAAATTATTATTTTTCACAAATTTGGATTTTTTTTTCAACTTGAAGCATAGGTATTTTTTTTTTTTTTTTTTTGTAGCATATATTAAGGCAAATAAGTTTAAAAATAGTGAGTGGTAATCATCATTCCAACTAGAATCAACATTTCACAAAAGTACTTTTTAAACGATCGTATATTTTTACTGTCTTAGCAAAACGTTACAAATTTCAGCCATTCTTTCTACAGACATTTTAAATGTGGATAATTTAAATACAACCTCGTCCTTATAGTGCCCCAGCATCAGGATTAGTCTTCCACCAATTTCGTAAGAAAATACGAGATAATTCTGAAAAAACAAATCTAGGTATTTGGAAAAATTAAAAAAATAAAAAATAAATAAACAAAAAAAGAACATTCATTCAGATATCTACTTTTGTTCAAAAATTCATTCTTACTAGTTCCTCGAATAAATAATTTAAAGCAAGAGATATTTATATGAATGTTATTTAAATGAAATTGTTCTTAAATATTTAATGAAATTTTATCTGATATTTTGGTATATATGAAAATTTACTCATAGCAAATAACACTACCTTTGAATATTTAATGATATTATTCCGGTTTTCCATCTTATATTTCATATGGCTATCCACAAAGATATTTTGTAATAAATTAGATTAATTTCCATATTACACGAATACCTAATTCAATTCATTTATTTAGAATTTAATTTACAAATTGGATTAAAGATGATTAGCAGCAAAAGTTGAATACAAAGTCGATATGTTGGCGTATTATTTGTTAAATTAAGTTGATTTATTTGTTAATTTCATATTGTTTAATCTCTTTTGTTCAGGGACGGACCGTGAATTTGTGTGGTCCTGGGCTAACAATACTTGGGGGCCTAACTAATTAATCAAACTAATTGCCATTTTGTCAAAAAACTGTTTTCTATAATGATGGTATAGGAAAAAAATTAGGACAAATAATATTGCTGGGGCTCTTTATATCCAAGGACCCATGGGCTGCAGTCCAAAAAGCCCATATATAGATCAGCCCCTGTTTTTGTTATTTTCTTAAGTACCGTGTTAAGTATCGTGTTAGCTGCATTTTTACTGGAAAAATCAGAAAATATCATAGGTATTTTTTTAAGTGAAAAATAAAACCGACTTCAAAAAAATTAAATGCAACAAATAAAATAATAAGAACTCAAAAATCAAATAAAATGCACTAAAAGGTATAAAGTAATTATTTAATTTACGACGAAATATTAATATGAAATCACTTTTTGAAGTCGGTGCCAAAAATATACATTTTATGAATCGAATACGACAGATCTTACTTAGTACGTTTGGCGGGTACGCTCGCTTATACATATAGTTTGTTTAGCACCGACTTCAAAAAGTGATTTCATGTTAATATTTCGTTGTTTAGTTATAACTAAATTAGATAATTATTTTATACCTTTTAGTGCATTTTGTTTGATTTTTGAGTTCTTATTATTTCGTTTGTTGCATTTAATTTTTTTGAAATCGGATTTATTTATTTTTTTATAAAAATTATTTTTATTTTTCTCTTTTTAGTGATGTAATTATAGGGACTTAATATAATACCTTGCATGCATCTCTTAAAAGAAAGCGTCGGGCGAATGAATCAGAAAATGATATTAAAATTCAATTCATAAATATAGAAATTCTCTCGAAACTTTAGCGGGTTTTAAATGAATAATTTATAATTTTTTTTTATCAAAGCTTTATTTATTATTTATTATTCGATTATTTGCTCATAAGAATTGGAGATTTATGTTATTTCGTCATTGATCATATCACCAGAACTTGACCAAATGAATATGGGATCACCCCTAAGGTACCCCCTTTCCAATAAAAAAAGAATCATCGAAATCTGTCCACATGGCAAAAAGTTCTCGCTGAACATACATAAAATAAATAAATAAATAAATAGTTAGGTATCTTAATTATCTTGGAGCTATACTGATCCAAACGCAGAAAGAATCATTCAAATCGGTTCATAAACAAAGAACTTATGCCTGAGCAAATATAACAAAAAAGGTCCAATACCAATGAAAAAAAAACGGGACCAATCGGAAACTATATTGAACCCAATGCAAAAAAATCATCAAAATCGGTTCACGATTGGCGAAGATATCAGGTAGCATAGACAAAAAAAAAAAATCAGTCGAATTGAGAACCTCCTCCTTTTTTGAAGTCGGTTAAAAATAAATCCACCGAGTATCGATCGAGTTAACACAGCAGACATCTGTTAAAAATTATTGTTGTGGATATGAATGTTATTTCGCAACATTAAATTTATTATAAATATAATATAGTCAGAAAAATAAATAATTCGTTGATTGTATTTTTACTTATTTTTACATTTCCTGTTTAGCAGGAAATGATCTCATCTTAATTTTTTAATTAAATATCAGTAGCTAGGTATACCATATATTACATTTTGAAATAGAGCGTGAAAAACTTGATTCAGAAACGACACCATCAATGGTTCATTTATAAAAAAAAAATTCATAAAAATATTTGAATAAAAAGAAAAAAGTAAAAAACTTAAATAGTAAAATACCTATTTGTTAACTAATAGAATTAAATAACCTACATGTCATTGCTACTTATTCACAAATGATTCAGAATTCATTAAACAACTTTAATGATCGATTAGGTCATCTCTTAATTGCAAAAAGTATACATTTTGAATACTTGTTAGGGAATAAATTCAAACAAATTAGATTTATTGATATCTAATAATTATTTTTTTTTAATAAATAGAATTAAAATAAAATATAAATAAAATAAACCTTTATTAGTTTGTCTTTTTTTAATGTTTATGAATGGAGTATTTAAATTTGCTCAAAGCTTTAGTTTTTGTATGTTTTTTTGTAAATTTTTTGATTAAAAGTTTGGAAAAAAAGAATTTTCAAATATTATTTTACACACCAAAACAGAAGTTCATAGAAGCTTATTATAATGCAAACATGTTACTTTATCCGTAGCGAGGCATGGGAAAATTATTGTAATCGATCTTGCAAACGATTGTATATTGAGTATTCGTTTTGAGCCAAGAGCAAATTGCAAATGGCCATTTCTAGAATAAGAAAAATAAGAAATAAAATCTTTAATAGTCTCAAACAGGTCTAGCTAGACTTGTAGTCCCTTAGCAGTGAATGAACAAAAATTATCCTATCTGTGCCTTTTTTTTTACATTGTTTACAGCGAAGCATGGATAAAGTATTTTGTAATCGGTCTCGAGCCAAACGCGACTTCAGAGTCCTCAGATACAAACCCAATGTTCTCAATCAAAGTCACAAATTGTAGTATTCATTCAGATTTAATTTTACGATCTGAGGGTTTTGGCAAAAATTACACGAGGTCTTGTCCAGAGCCTAAAAAGTGCGATTTTTTATTTAGTTCGTGGGCATGGATGTATTTATGTATGGATGGATGGATTCTATTTTCCGTCGACGATTTTTTCCACACTGTTCAACCGATTGAAATGAAATTTAAAACATTGAAACTCGGATAAATAAATTATAATGTTTACAAAAAATCAGAAATATGTAGATCATATAAAATGTAAACATTTCTTAGAGAGTTTATTTCTTATAGTGGTGAATGATGATGATAAGTACATTTATAATAATCACGTCTTGCAGTCTTGCCTAGTCAAGGTACTGACTGACCTCGCTACCTGCACGTTGCAGAATTATATAAGTAATGATGAAAGCTTGATTTAATAGAATGAGAATCAAATCCCAGAGAAGTAATTGGTGTTTCTTCCTGGAATCTTCCGGCTCTGCCTTGAACCATATGAAATCGTTTAAGATTAACTTATAATATGTTGTTAGCACCTTCACATTTTTCATATATACTTCTCCTGTACTTGTAGGTTTTAGAATATTTATAGGGTTAGCACTTTTTCAATAGATATAAATTTTTTGTTGTTTTAAATAGAACTTTTATTACAAAAGTGGAATTGACGATGTTATTTATGATGAGGAAATAAGGCATCAAAATAAAATTTACAATCTAACTTGTTTAATTGGATTTAAATTACCTATTAAAATTTATCCCACACTTTGAACTTTATTTATTTATTTATTTTTGGTTGTTATAAATTAATTAGTTTGGATATAATATGGAAATACGAAAACTACGGTTGCGAGTACCCTTTGCACATAGCCGCTTTTTTTTAATATTTTGTTTGTCTACATAATAACATAATTATATAATAAAATTATTTTTGAAATTCTCTTAATGATGAATTCCAAAGAAAAATTTCTATAAAAAATTGTTTTATTTAAAATTTTTTAAATCTCTACTAATAATTCAATAGTAACTAAATCATTTTTGCCCGAAGTAGTCACACTAAGGTTCTGTACTGATTGGAGCCCAAAATTAAGGGATGAGGGGTTCTTTCGTAAATGTTTCTACTTTAAAAATTACATTTTTTTTCAACATACATAAAATTCATGAATGTATAGATACTTTTTTCTGATAAAGGCTATTCAGAGACTATTTATCTACAAAATTAAAGACTTTTTTGCGCTCTAATGATGAAACATATAATTTACTGGGTACGCCTGGGAGGTAGGCAAAGGATAGTGTTCAATTCATATTTTTTCTCATTGTGTCTAAAATATCCGAAACTTGTAGACAAATCATTTAAAGCCTGTCTGTTTGGATTCCGACAGCCACGATAGCCCAAGAACAAATCGTCGTAGAAAGTTCATTCTAGATTCATACCAAATGTTTGAATTTCCAATGCTGAAAACTGACTAGAATTTGGACTCTAGCTTGAGAAATTCGGATTCAAAAATGCAGAAAATATTTTTTTAAATGTATTTATTGAATTTTAAGGCCTTGGGATTAAAGCATGTGTTCTGCCTGTCTGCCTATCCTAGTGCTAATTTCATGTTACATTTTTTTTGTTCATTGTGTTTAAAAATATTTGAAACGTGAAGAACAAACAATATTTTTTCTTGTCATTGGTTATGGATTTTGATATCCACGATAACTTAAAAACAGAAAAAGTAGAAGTAAATTCGTTCTGGGGCCAATGGTTGTATTTATATTGCAGAGAGTTGATTAAATTAGCTCTCTAGCGTTTAGGGAAAGCGGTATTGGTTTATAGTGAAACATATTAAACACATGAATTATTTGACGAATTATAGTGATGTTTCACAAAGAGGAAATAAAATTAAAAAAAAAAAAATTTTAATTATATTTTGGAGATTTTTTTATTTATCTCTATACTTACATACTATATTTCGGGCTATGAAACCTTCATTAGAAGGTTTAACAAAAAAACTCTCTTTTGTTAAAGCTCCTGATGAAGGTTTCATAGGCCGAAATATGTATAGAGATAAATTAAAAATATCCAAATTATAATTTAAAAAAAAATTTAATTTTTTTTAAATTTTATTTCCTCTTTGTGAAACACCACTATAATCCGTCAAATAATTCCTGTAGCTCTCTAGTTTTACAGGTTCCGGTTAAAAAATGCGGAAAATATAATTTTTTTCTCAAGATAATAACAAATAAATTCTAATAGTTTAGTTTATTTAAATTTAATATTAGAGCGGCTATAACTAGCAAAATTACAGGGTCTTGAAAAAATTTTAATTTTCAATTAATCTATATATATATAAAATTAAGATTTTGTCTCTACATTGGTTCAAATCACGACAAATTTTGTTTGCACACGTTTCAAGCAAAGGTATGAACGAAAACACCGTCAACAAAATTCCTCTCTGTCTGTGTATCTGTATGTTTGTGTGGTTTCCGCGAAAAGTTACTCACGATTCACGTAAAAACGGCTAAAGAGATTATTATGAAATTTCATATTTGGATCAGATCTTCTAACTTCCGTTTATAGCTATATAACGTGTTGATATTTTGACCCTAAAAGGGGGGGGGGGGGGGGGGCACGAATGAATATTATCAAATAACTCCTAAACTATTAACTGTACGACAAATTTTATTATGAGCAAAGTTGTAAGGGATGTGATTTCTGAAAACTTTTGTTTAATAAAATTCCCCGAAAAAACGCCCGAAAAGGAAGGAGGGTGAAAAAATGTAAATTCTTGCCCTTGGAGCAAACTCAACCAAATTTTGAATACATAATCTGTGGGCCTCTAGAGAGTTAGAAATGTAAAAACTAACAACCCAAAATGGGGGGGATGGGGGGAGGGACAAAAAATGAAAATCCTTGCTCTTGGATCAAACTCAACCAAATTTGGTATACATAATCTGTGGGTCACTAGAAGGCTAGAAATGCAAAAACTAGGTGCGGAGGGTGGGTGCAGAGGTGGAGTGATGGTGCGGGGGATGGAGTGGGGGTGGAGTGAGGAAGTAAGGCGGAGTAGGGAGTTTGATGTAAAATTGTACCTTTTTGTTGATTTATTCATATAAAAAGATGTTCATATTCAATTTGTCGATCGCCTGATGGATAATAGAAAATAATTATTATCTATTGTGTTTCTTTTGAAAATCATTCGAATTTAATGGATTTTTCAATTTTAGCGGAGAGGATGAAAAAAGACGTCTCTTCTTTGAAAGAAACACAATTTTCTTTATTCTTTATTCATTTTGTTGATGGAGATTGAAATGAAATTTTCTTTGTCACCTTGAGTTTTTATTTTAGCAATTATTAACCAACCCTATTTAATAGCTACACCAGCTATTAAATCCAAAGGATTTTCTGTTCCTACTCAGAGATTTACGATTCTATTATTCATTACAACCATAAATTACCATGCTCAATTGATGTAGGAGGATCTTTGCAACCCTAAGAGATGCTAGAGGCCAATTTACAGGTGGCCTCGAACAACCCTGGCACCATTCACACGACCCATTAACCCTTTTTGAAGCATCGATGGTGCATCAAAGTGACTGTCCAAACCTCGAGAAAAACTTTGCCTATATTGGAATAGGGAGAGGATAGAATAAACAACCCCTTTGTTTGAGATGGTAAAAGAAAAAAAAATAACAACATGTTTTATTTTAAAATGCACTAAAAATTAGAAAATAAATATTTAGTCATTTGAGTATTAACCATTTTTAGGTAATCAAATAAAAAATAAAAATTAATTCTTTATTTTTTAGAGCATTTTGAAATAACAATTTTTAAATTTTTTTTTAAATATATTTTTATTTTATATTAAAATAAATTTGCATTTGTTGGGTTGGAAAACACCTCATTGATAATAAAGTATTATATATAGAAAATCATCTTAGAATTATCTAATTTTTTTTTTAGCCGTGAGAATTCTTGTTAGTGCTTACATTAGAGTGTTTAAAATTTAAAATATTATGTATTGATTATTAATTGTATATGTGGAAAAAATTTCAAAAAAATCACCTTCATACAAAAGGGTCAAAACGTATATAAAGCTTCGGGAATAAAAAAAATGCTCTACTAAGTGGGTTAAAATGTACCTATAATACACGTCCAGCAGAAAAAATACATAGATTTCCAAGGAGAGTACTTAAATAATAAATGTCATAATCAATTAAAAAATTTTATTTTTCAAAATATCTGTAGTATATCTTAAAGTTTATTTATGAAAAATGATGTCTTTCAATCGGCATCTTTTATTTGCAAGGGTTAGGCAATTTCTGTAGTTTTGCGCTGTCTTTTCAGGATGTTTCATTTCTATTTTGACTTTACCATACAAGGTATGGTCAAGTATTGTAATCGTGCATGGAAAAAGTGTTTTTTTTTCTTCTTTTTTTCGAAATATCTCAAAAAACGGCTTAAAGTATTTTGATTTAAAAAAATTGACCGAAACCATGGCATTTCACTCTACAAAAAAGCTCTAATAAGTGAACATCGAAAAAATTATGTTTTTCGAGATAATAATTGTTTTGTCAAAATGTCTGTTTGTCTGTTAGTCTGTGCGTTACCAAATTTTTGTGGGCGAGCTAGCTCAAAAACTAGTGTGAATATCGAAACCAAATTTCACACGTAGTTTTGGTCCATTGAGATTAAGAGATGATTAGATTTTGGTGCATATCGTTAAAAATTAAAAATCTAGGCCATTTGAGCAAATTTAAGCAAATTTTGTATACATAATCAGTAGGACTCCAGAAGTCTAAAAATGGAATAACTAACCGCCCAAAAATGGGGGGGGGGAGGGTCAAAAAATGAAAATCTTTGACATTTACCAAACTAAACCAAATTTTGTATACATAATTAGTGGACCCCCAGAAGTCTATAAATGCAAAAACTAACCCCCCTACATGATTATAAATAATTTTTATTAAATATTAAATATAAGGGAGGGGCCAGGTTGTATGGTAAAGTCAAGTGGATGGCCACATCAGAACACGTCAGCTTATTAGTGCTGTTTTCAAAACATGGTTTGAGGACGGTTAGTGTTTTTCTTTCAGATATCCTCTGAGAAAAATAAAATATAATGGCGTGAGATCAAGTGAGTATTTTTTCTGCTAGACTCTGTAAATTCTAGCCGAATAGACAGAGGAATCAAGCTAAGTAAAAGCGTTTAAAAAACGCTCTAACTAATTAAAAATTCATATCCGTTTCCTAATTAAGCTTTAAAATGATTTTTCCATTTTTCTGACATTTTTAACCAATTAAGAAGTTCTTTTTGCCGATCGTACCAGAGTTTGATTTTATTGTGAAAATTTATTTTATCAAATACTCAATAAAAAAAAAAAAAAAAAAGAAAAATGAAAAATGAAAATTTTAGACTGAATTCAAATATTCAACGACTAATTAGATAACTTTTCTTAATTTCTGAATGGTTTCATGCTAAACCATAAAAGCTGCGCAGCAAATTCCATACAAAACATATTTTAATTATTAATCCGGCACACGAAGTAGAATTGAAATTCATAGCATATCAATGTTGACTAATTACCTAATTACATAGTACTTTTATTACTCTAGTACATTAATAAATAATATATTAATGTTTACATTCTTAATGACTTAATTTACCAAAGAAGCAATGAAAATTCGCGCGCGTGTGTAATATTTATTTAATCTCAACATTTAAATGAAACGTCCCTTCGCCTCACTGCCACCCTTTGTTTACCATATCATTATTTATACAAACCCGTTGTACCAATATTTTACAATGAAAACATTTAATTTATTTCATAAAATAAATAAAAATATTTATTTCCTGGTAAATTCATTTCTTTTATATTTATAAATACTACACGATTTTCTAACATTCATTCAACACCCCTTTGCGATTAAATTAGATACTAACCGAATTCGCAATTCCTTTTATCCCTATGATTTATACTATATACCAGACTGGGTTAAAATGAAGACTAGATGCCCTCTGTCAAAAAACAACTTGAACAGGTTCGGATTATGATCTCGGTCCGATTAGATAAAATATGCGTTCGCAAACAAACCTTGTAAGGTAAATATATACATTTCGGCTCGGTTCCGAAATAAAAGTATACAAACCGAAGAACCGAGCCTAACTGAATATATTTGAACCGAACCGGCAAGGACTTTCACATATTCGAATTTTTGCTTCTAGATTGTGTCTAGATTAAAGATGTTGTTTTTGACAGGGGGCATCTGAGCTTCTGTTTTACTAATGACTGCCATGTTGTTTTTTCAGAGGGAAACTGATGTTCGCTTTTACCATGAACTTAGTTCACCCGTCCTTCTTTCAAAACCAATATCCACAGATACCTTCAACTCCTACCCAATCCCTGAAATTTCTTCTTCTTACCACGATACAAGGGTCAACCCCTGACTACGATTGTACCTTTTTGGTGCAGCATCTTCTTGTATCAATATCATTACAAAAAATGTCCTTGCAACTCCCCAGTATCTTTAGGTCTCCTTTATCAATTCTACTAGGATGAATGCATGTAACAAGCCTGGGATTGAGAAGAAAATTAAGTAAATATGCCAACAGCTCAGGGTACACACACCCAGTGTCTGAAGAGATTCTAATATCTTAAACTAATCATGCCATATGTTGGTTCCTTAACTCCGACGATCATTTGGTTAGGTTTGAGTATGTAAAATTTAAAATAAAATAAATTTTATTAAAAAGTATAATTAAACGCCCATAAGGAAATTCGTCCCTTGTTGTGGGCCATCTTTTTTATATTATTTGTTTGAGCATCTGATTTTCAAATAGAAATGGATGCTGCGGGGCCGTCGCAGAGCATGCAAGTGTTGCCTCGGGGCATCCCACACCAGAGACCAGAAACCCACTGACACACACACTGGGTGAACGGCCTCGAAACGGGTCTTCACTTCACTATCATACCATTCACATGAATGGACGGACGTCCAAGGGAAAACAAATTCTATCTACCTAATTATTTATAATTTTATGAAAATTTGTTCGATATAATGATATAGAATTTTTTTAATAAAATAAAAAACAACCAATCGAGAAAAATACTTTGCAAAAGTAAGCTCTAATCAGGAGAGTCCAACCTTTTGGCTTACACGGGCCACATTTGAAGAGAAAAAATGTCTCGGACCGCGGAAAGCTTCACGTATTGTACCTACAAATGTACATTCATATTTCGAAAAAGGGAATAAATATATCTCGGCATATAAATCTTAATGTTTTAAGGAAGTTTATGATTTTATGTTGGGCCACATTAATTGAAGTGTTGGGCCGCATGCCACGGAGCCCTGCTCTAAATTTTAATATATATATTCTATTTTGTTTCGTAATTTGTTTTAGTGATATTTTTTCTTCACTTATGTATTTAATATAAATATGAATAGCTTCCTCAAAGGTTAGGACAGAGAAATTTTTCAAGGATAGGAAGAGGGGGGCCATTTCAGGAACGTCTTGAATTTTAATATACATATTAACTGAACTATGGTGAAAATTCCATTAAGGGCCGATTCGCCAACTATTAATCGAACTAATTGAAAGGATTTTGGTTTGCCAAGAGTAGTAGAGTTATTGATTCATAAAGAGAAATTAATAAATGAGGTTGTTCTCAGCATGATACAAATAAACATGTATATATATATACTAAATATTAATTATATATTATATAATTTATTTGTTTGATACTATAGTTTCGAAGGTTTGACCATCACCATCAGTCTTTTAATTAGAAATATTTTATCTGTTATTTCTCATGGGTTTCATTTATCCGATTGGATATAGTACAAAAATTAGTTTTGTTATTATAGCATGTTTTTATTTATTATATCCAATCAGGTAATTGAACTCATGAAAAATATAAGATAAAATATTTCTAATTAAAAGACTGATGATGATGTTCAAACCTTCGAAACAATAGTCTCAAAAAATATATATATACCTATATATATTGTATAATATGCTTATTATAATAAATTATCTTTTTAGTTTTTGAAAAATAAATAAATCATTAATAAAATTTCTAATTTCCTTGCAGCATCGTAGATTGCATTTAATCACAACAAAATAATTATAATTATTAATGCAATTGGATGTTGATGAAGCAGTCCACGGTGGTTGTAAAAAAATAAGACTATAGAGGTTTTATTATTTTACATTTATTTGTTTAATTGGTTTAACAAATAAATGTAAAATAATAAAACCTCTATAGTCTTATTTTGGCCACCGTGGACTTTTAAATCATCAATTGCATTAATAATTATAATTATTTTGTTGGTCTGTGCTACAGAAGAAATTTA